>JAEIIF010012988.1:0-14998 GCA_018874455.1 Drosophila trapezifrons | reverse complement strand
TCGATAGCCGAAAACATCGATAGTGTCCACCATCGATGTTTTAACAACCCTATGAGAAACTATTATGTATATTATAATATTAAAAACTATTACTTCTGTACATATGTTTAATTATTGCATTGGTTTATTATATGTTTTCTAAACAATACTCTAATATTATTGAAGAAATTAAATGATAAATATATTATTAAAATCAGTTTGTTTTAAGAACTTAGAGATTATATTTTTTTTTGAGTGAAAGCCAAAGCCTGTGATCGATTTTGAGTTAGCCAAGTGTTCAAGTGAACGGAATAAACACCTACAACATCCGGGCTCTTCTACTCGGAGCCTAATAACTCCATTTGCCGGAATGCATTAGGGGTACTCGTCCAAAGGAGCAGCTCCGGCTCCTGCCTACCCCATACAGGTTAATTTCCTAGACAAAATGAGGCTGAGGACATCGTCACACGGTATGGGAAGCCGTAAGTCTTAGGTCGGCTTTACAATGGCCGACTTGTGGGCCATTAGCAAAAATGAAAACAAGGCCATAACCCCCGCACACAAAGGTGATTCTGCGAAACGCTTATTAAAAGGGCACTTTAGCCCTGTGACAGGATGTGACGACACATCCTAGGGCGCACAAGCAGAGGTAATTTAGATTGTGTCTGCCGTCCCGAGCAGCCAAACGGGTCATAACAGACCCAGTTGACATGGAGGTTAAATAGATTAGGGATATCGCTTTCAGCCAAGTGGCGGGGGCTATGCACCTGGCACCCGACTAGAAGCCAGGTGAGAGATGGCCGGGCTTTGGCTTTGGCTGGAAAGTAATTGCCAAATATTGGGACAACAACCGGACGGGGGAGGCACGGCACGTGCCCAGTTCCTCTTCCGGTTCCTGTTTCAGACACGAAATTGAATTATTAATGCCGTTGTCATTGGGATTGGGCGCGATGAAAGTTTGGCGCAAATTTGGCCGAAAAGTAGAGCTTGTTTGCCCGAGAACCACAATTAAGTTGTCAGCCTGGCCAGGGGTCGGGGTCAAAAGCCTGGGCGGTGGTCTTTGACCTTGATTGCAGCCGAAGGTGTGGCCGCGTCGCTAAAGGATATTCGCTTTCGGGGCGTCGCTACTCACCTTTATTTGCGCTCCTTGGTTTAATGGTGGTGACAACCCCTGTTATTTATTTTTGTGAACAAATCTTATATTTAGAAATGTATTTTAGGTAAATCTTATCATTAAATTCAGCTTAGGTTTAGTATATTTTAAGCATTCTTTACCTTGTACCTTTATCTAAAAGAAAGAAGCCCTGTTTAATTAACCCAAGATACATGTGGCTCTTGGGTTTTCCAACTTTAATGCCTCAGGCCCTGAAACTTGATGTATACATGGATACTGGCTCAAAGGCTGTTTAACATTTGCATTGTCACTTTATTAAAAATGCAAATATTCGAGAATGCCAAAGGACTCTCCAACGGCGCGATTACGCAGCTCAAGTGGCCAGGCCTTTGTTATGCCCACTCCCAGTGTTTGCTGTGATGGGTGCAGTGCCTTGATCCTAGGCACCGCCTGCGGCCCGCAAATGGAGAGTCGGCGGGGCGACAAAGTTGTCTCCAAGTGGGTCCTCGACTGGATGTTGCCAAACAGCCACCATCATCCGCACAAAGGTGAACGTGCCAAGTGGCAGGGGCACCGACACCGAACGCTGCACCTCGGGCAAACAATGGCCAAATGTGTGGCCAGGCCGAGAATCTCCCACCACCACCACCTTGTTTCTCCTTGGGAACGGGAAAGTGCACTTGGGCCTTGGCTTGATTTGTATGCTCGGCACTCGGTTGCATCTTGGAAATGAGCTCTGCCTGGAATGGTTCATCACCCGGAATGAACACACCAGATTTGAAGGTAAGAAAATGCTTCGATTAACGAGTGAATTATTCATTTCTATAGAAATATATATATTTATATTAAATTATATACTATTTTACATTTAAGAACTTTATAAATTTACAAAAAAGAAAACCCAAATGTAGTTTCTGGCTTTTAATTTTTATTGCCAGCACAAGTACCAAGTCGTTACGGGTTCCCTGGGCTGCAACATAATTGCGACCTCAAAGGAACACATTAGTGGGCACTTTTGAAAGTGTTTCAAAGGACGCGCCGCTTCGCAAGAAGCTTTTCGTGCATATATGTATATATATTTTCACGTATATGGCGGAGGACCGACCTACCGTCACCGAGGCAAACTAATTACGCGCCCCTTTAAGAAATTAAATGCATTTTGGCCTCGCCTTGCCGGCAATTTGAGTGGCCCACTCGGCGGCTGGGTGAGCACATAATTGCCTCGCCACTTGTCGCGGCTCCTCGAGAAACGCTTCCTTGGCTTGGCGCTCTACAAGGAGCAGAAATGCGAAAATAACAACTGCCTCATAATGGCATTCAGCGAAGAAATCAAAAGAGTTGACTCGCAATTAAAATAAATTAAATATTTCAAACGTGAAATGAGCTCCGGCCCGGAAATGGACTTGCAAGCGTTCTCATCTCGGAGCAATTATAAATTGATGGGGAATGAATTTTTCCGAGAATATCTTTTCGAAATTTGATGAGTCAAGAAAAGATTTTAACTCGCAGAATTAGGGAGAGGAGTTTCGTTTGTATTACAATTAATTTATATCCATAAGCTTTTAATTTATATTTATACAATTAGTCTTTTGACAGTTTAACATTTTATATTCAAATATAAAATTAAAAGAAAAAAGATTAAAGACAATTCCTATTTAGTTTTCGATCAACTCTCGAAACCATTTCACTTAGATGCCAGTTGTATTGGCTCTTCGGCTTTTCACTTATCAATTGTGTCAGCTTTTCGGGCAGATTATTAAGAATTTATGCCGGGGTAAATATGGAAAACCCAGGGCCATATTGGAATCGAACACGTACCGGGACGTGAGTGCTGCCAGAGGAGGAGCAGCCTATCCCTAGTACAGCTGTCGGGAATGGTATTGAGATGGGAATTGAAATAGTTTTCAACGGTTTGACGGTTGGGACTGGCACGCAGCCGGCATGCACGAGGATGACACATGTTTTCTGGCTTATTTTATTAATCACATTTTTGCCACATTTCGGGCCGGTGCTCGCCGGGGCCACATTAAATATTAAATGGCATGGAAACAAATGCGGATTATGCCTGGCTGTGGCTCGGTTTAGTTTCAGCCAGCTAACATGCACAATAAATTGTATTTAAAATGAAACAGTCGGTCGGCATCTTCCATTCCGGACACGTGCGAATTCATTCAGGACGTGGAGCGCTAGCTCTGATCTTTGACATGGCAGGCCGGGAGCAGGGGCTGAAGGAGCAGGGAGGGCATCAGGAGCTGGAAATAGCAGGCAGGACTCAATGTTTGCCTTTTGACGTTTACAAATTACCCACAGCTGGCGAGCAAAATGCCTGGCATTGTGTGTGTCCTGCTCCTGGGTGCTATATTAAACGTACATATGTCTCGGGACATACGAGGACGGAAGGCAAGTACTCTTACATGCGTCTGAGTGGTTTGGGGCTCAGTTAGTTTATTTTTTGCATGAATTATTCATCCGGCTTTGTCTCATCAAATTGAGCGACCTCGTTAGTCTCTAAAATGTCAAAATTTCTACTGCCAAACATTTGTTGTTTCAATTATTTAAATGTAATTTCCAAATTGCACTTTTCAAATTGTGGCGGAGGGTGCGAAACGGCAAAGGGAGAAGGTAAACTTTTTCCACAGGTGAGTGTATGAAGGAATTATATCATTTGTTTTATTTATAATCAGCATTTGCATATGCTGTAAGTTATTTGCTAAAAAGATTGTTAATAAAATTATATTGTATTTAAGGTACTCATCAATTAGAAAAGCATCTTAATAGCTTCGGTTGTTTAATTATTATCAAATTATCCCTTAGATAATGAAGCACACTTGTAGATATTAATGCCAAGCTCATTAATAATAATAATACCAGAAAAGTTTAGCTATAAGCGTTTTCGTTAATATGTATCGCCCTCTTTTAAAGCTCGTTTCACACGTCGTATGCGTTATATTACAAAATATCTCCCAAATTGCTACATTAATTCATGAGCTGGGTTGTGTGTGTTTTAGCTGGGCTTGTGACCCCCAGGCGAGGTCCTGGCGTTTATGCGAAAAGTTTAATCAACAAACTAAATCGCTTAGCAGCGCGAACTGTAACTAATTTACTTTGCGGGCTAAAATCGTGTTAAAAAGTTGCGACCGTTTGCGCATCATAATGATAAAAGTTGAATGTCCCTGCAGCTATATCCCCGTGCATATCACCTACATCGGTGCGGAATACATAGTAATTAATTACCGACCCTTCTATGCTATTGATTGTAGCAGCAGAATTTATGCTCCGATTGACGGTAGTCTAATTAAAGAGAAATCCCTAAATACACTAAAAGAAAAATTGAAGAAATTCAAAAAGTGTTCTTAAATTTATATGTAAGCCAACTTTAGGTTTTACCTACTTTTAAAATACTTCCTATAAACAGAAGCCAATTTTTCTGGTTTGCCTGAATATATACTTTGAAGTAATAGAACCTCTACGAATACGCAGTTGAGAATTATAAGTGCCACTTTGCCACAAATAAGTACTTGGGAATTATAAGTTCGCACTAATCATAAAAGGGAACATAATCTATATTATTATTTAATAGATGTAATTGTTTATGTACCTATACTCTTTTTAATTAACAGAATTAACACTTTTTGGTTATCGATATATTTTTTTTAAGACTGCAGAACTACGAGTGGTATGCGTTTTTCAACCCATTCCCACTGGAGGGCAGATAAAGGCACATAAAAATGCGATGAAGAAGCGAATGAAGTGAGCTCTTGAATGGCAACATTGAATACGCATTCGCTCGAGGAGTTCACATGTTAATTAAATAGAAAGCCCGACGAGACCCCGATGCATTGCACTCGAGAGTCGAGTCAACTCGACTCGAGGACCCTGGCTTTCGTCCTGGCAGCCATAGCCGAAACGAGGCCATTCATATCAATTTGTTTGGCCTACGCATTGAATTGCGGTTTGTGGATAAGCCTTCGCAGATGGGAATTCCTAGCAATATGCCGCTGCCTCCTCAGCCGTGATCTCTTTGGCAGCGCCAAGTGCTACTCAAAATTTACAGAATTCATTTATGCAAATGAAGTGCCTTTTATGACGCCGAGAGATGAGATGCGGATGAGGAGCTTGACGATGATGATGAGAAATGCCAGGCAAAGACAGAGAGAGAGACCGCAGCTGGGCAGAGGATGGATTGGGATTGGAATTGGTTAGCAACTGGGGAAAGGGACAGAACAGAACAGAACAGTGCAAAAAGAGTCGAGGCCAGACCCGGGGAGTAATGAATGAAAATTGAGCAAATTATTCAGTTCCTTTGGCGCAACAATTAAACAATTTACGTACATTTTCAAGTGCTCTGGTAGTATTTTGCCAACTAATTATGCTGGCCAAAGTCGCTCCTGGGTGGCACTCGAAGCGATGACTATGTAGTTACTTTTGTCCCGATGAACTCCAACCTGAACCTCGATTGGCGAGTGGAAAAAAGAGGGGGAAGTCTCTAACTGTGTTAACTAGTTGGTGATAGAAACTTATTGTGGGCCAAAGTTTGTGATTGCACTCTGAAAAAGCCAACAATTATTGCGGCTTCAGAACATTTTAATATATTTATTAAGTACTATTATACTAATGGGTAACACTTTTAGTTTACACACCTCAGTTTCTAAAAATGAATAAATATGATAACAAGGACAACAGAGGAACTTTTAACAATGTTAATAAATTTATAACACTTAAACAAAGGGAAAAATGTCATGTCCTGCTGTATGAGGCAGTGGCTTAAAATTTATTTGAACCACAAAACCGAACCGGACTTGTGTCCCTCTCATTCCTTCTCAAAAATACCAGATATTTATGTTTATTGTTTCGAGTGTGATTTTTTGGGGGAGCATCTTCCACTTGTCAGCTGTCTGTGGGCCAAACAACTTATTCACCCATATATTGAGGGCTGTTTATCTTGCCCCGTCTGGCTATTCACTTGTCGGGCCATAAAGAACGCTGGCCAAGTCAATCTGGGCCCATCAATAAAACAATCAATAGACGCTGACAGCTGCAAATCCTGCCGCCCCGTCGAACGGATAACTTTTGCCGGGGCGCCCATTCATAAATTGACACATTATCGAAATTTATGGCGCCGGCGCCAGATACAAAGGCGTGAGGAGTCGATGGCCTCGATGGTCTCGATGGCAGAGGGAACCGATCCGATGCAGGCAAATATCTGTACGAAATTAATGATGCGACACATTGGAAAAACAAAGGCCATCGCCGCAGAAAACAGAAAACAGGCAACAGACAGCAGAAGCAACAGTTGCACAGTCGGTGCACAGGGTGGAGTGACGGGGAAATGGAAATGGGAAACGGAAGCCACCCCGTGGGTTGCACAACCCCCAAGTAAGGGCAACATTTCAGGGGTGAGGTGTGGTTAAGTGTGAGCTGAAAAAACTGGAGAAGAAAACCCTCCCTCAAGGCTTTGGTCAAACTACCATAAAAGGGTGGACAAGAAATTATAAATAGAGATGGCAAACCTTCTCTGAGATCTATGAATAATATATATAAGAATATAATATAAATATTACCCCATTTCCTTTTACAGAAATTATTTTTTCCAACGAATATTTTGCTTTAATTACTTCTTAAAGGATTAAAAAAAATTAAAATCATTATCTGAATAACAAATTACTTCTCTTTTTTCCTGTGCATAAGATCAATTTTTTCTGGTGAGTATAATTATACAAATATGACAGTTTTTAAATATATTGCTAGAGTTAAGTGTAAGCACACATACATATATTATATATTTCTAAATGAAATATGTTTTTGTTTACACCATAAAACTTAATTGTTTTATTATGGTTTAATATGCTTTTTTTTTATCTTTTGTTATTGACCTGTGATCAACTTTCATTGACCTTTTTTTTCTATATTGAGATTATATAAAAAGCAGCGTGAATTATTGTAAATTGCACACTTTTTTCTTGCTTTAAACTGCTTTTACCGGCGCTTTGTGTAAATATTCATAAATCATGAGAGAGAGTGGATAATATATATTAAATATGAGTTGCTGAAAATGCCAGATAATCTGTGGGATATTTTATGGTCCAGTGCCATCTCTAGTTTCAAGTTTGGAGGGTTGTGATTTCTTGCCTGCGGGCCTCAGTGCTGACGTTTTTATTAAATTCCGAAAGCGTACCACCCCAGCTCCGACTGGACTTGCACATTAAGTTCACAAATTTTTTAATAAACTGCCATCAAGTAATGAAACACAATGGGACTTCACCCCCGAAAGGGGATGTCCAGCTCATTTTCTGCCCTTCTCCGGAGCTACGGCGAACGCCCCTGCAATTTTCCCCCTCTCGGGCCTGATGGAAATTACTTGTTTGGCTTTGTTGTGGCCGGCAGGGGGTCGGATGGCTGTTTGATGTATTAATTCGGAGGGGTTGGTATAAATTTCAAGTTGCTGCAAATAATTGTGACGTGAGCAAACTCCGAAAGGCACTTGGCAGACAGATGACGCCGGAGTGCGAAATGCCACTTCAATTGTCAGGAGTCACTGTCGGTGCTGGAGCCGGAGTCGTCTACAAATGTTGTTCACCTTTTTACACGTAGAGAGCATCAGCGTCAACAACTTTTTAACAAAGGCGACGAGTTCCGAAGACGGTGCCGGAACAGGGGACATTACAGGGGAGCCTTTGGGTTCACAGGACGACTGGTATCTGCAGCCAGACAGCTGAGCTGGGCTGACTTATTCATGCTGCAAAGTTCCGCGCAGAGACATAGACGGCAAGGACTTCCGCAAAAATCATCCTGACACAACGCTGTTTGACATTTCGGCCTGAATTATTTATTCGTTGCACTTTCCACATTTTCCCTGGCTGCCCTCTATTTTTTTGCCCTCTCAACTTTTTATATGCACAGCAAACAAAAGTTAAATCAAATGTAAGTTGTTTTCTGATAAAAATATTGTCGATTGTGTTTATAACATTTATTTTTTATCTAATGCGACATAAAATATGAAGAAATACTGAATATGAATTTGGTTTCTAATGACTAGAAGTTCAGTTTCCATGTTGCAATAAGTCTTTCTTATTTTTCTATTTAAAAAATATTTCTTTTCATCTCCAAAGTCTTCATCATTTTTTTTTCGGTGTTCTGGCTACCCGGTGAATCGATGTGAAATGTAAACTTTTTCAGTTTAGTTTTTATTACGAATTTGTTGTGCTTTCCCTCCATCTCTATATTCTATTTTTTGTATTTGCTGAGCGCGACTCTTTTATTTAATCAACAACTGACATCGCCACTGGCCGCTCATGTGACAATGGGAGACCCGTAATCCCCGTTGGCCGGACCGTAAAAGCCCCGTGGCTGCCACATCCATATTATTCCGTGGATTTGTTGCATTTGTGTGCATTTGCCAGACAGTTCAGCCGGAATCAGTGTGCCGCACAGGTTTTGAAACTGATTGGGGAATAGGGGGCACGGACGCCGCAAAGGGGCGGTGGCTATGGTACGGGCTCTTTATTTCTCTCGATTTCCTGCTGACAAGCGGAAATCCTTATGGCCCGGCACTTAAGCAAATAGCAAGGGAATATCTAAAAAGAAACTTTATCCATATTCAAATTGGTTTGGTTGTGTAGATTAGAAATCCATCAGGTGAATATTCCCTGGGTATACCTTCGAAGCCTTTTCCATTTTGCAGGAAAGTACACATTTGACTTACTTTGAGTCTTGGTAAATCAATTAACTTGAAGGTATTTCAAATAAAGTTAACTAAAGAGGGAATTTATATGTATGCATAAAGATCTACCTTAACTTAAGCTTATATATTAATTTAATTTGTTATCTCCTTTTTTTATACTAATCATTGTGGGATTGAAAAGCTAACACCCTTTTTAATACTTAACTGCATTAATTATTAACACAGAACTTAGCTATTCTGGATTAAATGCACTATATTAATTAAAATCTCAATGACAATCAATCACAAGCGGCGGTGATTAGACCTTTTCACGCTATATAATCAATAATTTAATCAGCATTGGACATCATTAAAAAAACAGCATCGATGACAACTGACATTTAATGAGAGAATAGATGTTAATTAGCTACGATTGGAGTCATTCGTGTGAATCGCATTTATATATATATTTCCATGTTTGGCAATCGAATTATGATTGATTCTTAATAAAGCAAATTATTATTTGGCCGAAGCCCACACTGTTTTTCCCCGTTTGCGGTGGTGTGGCTTTAATTTGCCATTTCCCGGCGGTGTTTGTCTAATTAAACCGCCGCTCTTTGCGGAGTGGGCGGTGCTAATTAATGGATCCGAGGAGTGCGGCAAGTCGGCAAGGATATAGGCATTTTAGCGAGTATTTCGCCTAATCAAACTAATTAGGAAATTGTTTCCACTCGAGCGGGGGGGATGCGTGGGGATGTGCACAAGTATTTGCATGTTTTTAGCATATCAGATGGTGGCACACACGAATTAGAGATGGCAAAGCATTTCGATTTACTCGATAACTTGCTTTGTACTTTCGATAAGAGTGAAGACATGGGTAAACGTTAAGTTAAACTTATGTATAAATATTTACTTTACTTTACCAAAAGTTATAGCTATGTACTGTACTTAAAGACTCAAAAAAATTACAAATACTATAAAAATCGATATTTTCGATATCACAGCACATTTCCTTCGATATATAATATTAAATCTTTACCAAAAGTTATAGCTATGTTCTGTACTTAAAGACTCAAAAAAATTACAAATACCATAAAAATCGATATTTTCGATATCACACCACAATTCCTTCGATATATAATATTGAATCTCACCATATCTCTACCCCAAATAAATAGTACTGCCCACCTTCCATAGGAGGGAGTATTGTCTGTGTAAAAATAATTTATGTATGATGTTTGTTTTGCGTATTGTGTGGCCTGAGCTCGGTTCCATGCGTTTGTTTGTAATTAGGGATTAAATAAGATTACAACCATCAATATCAATTATTTGAGCTACCACTTCCCCATTCCTCCGCCGAGTCCACACGCATGTATTAGTTGTTCATTAGAATTTACGCACAAGAAGGGAGCAGGAGGAAAAAAAAGGAGCCAGAGCCCACAACAATGATGTCGAAACAATACATTAAATAAATTAATGCTGATTTAATGAATGGAATGCATATTCATTAGGCCGTGCCAAAATCGCTTCGGTTTTCCGTGTATTTAGTTAATTGCAATCGAACTTAGTCGGCGCGTCGGAGAACACTTTTCTTTCTCGTGGAAAAGCGGATTGTGCTTGTTTTCACATAAGCACCGAGATCTGATTATGGTAAAATGTTAAGCGGATGAATGGCTTAGTTGGGGGAGCCCAATTCAATATAAGTTTGTATACGCATTAAAATAACTGAATATGTTTCACTTTCCGGCCATTAATTTCACCCTCACTAATCATTTTGAAGCCTGGTAAATCCTTATTTAAAATGTTGAAAGTTAATTAGTTAGTCTGCAGCATTAGGCTGTATACTAATACTTGGTTGTAATAAAAAAATGCCGAGAGAGAGGTGTGTAATTATTGCCACTGCAATTGTTTTATAAAATTTAAAAGAAGGTTTATTCCTTATACAAATTATAAAATGATTATAAGTAAGGGTACTATTTATATTTTGTCAGATCTTTCAGTAGCAATCAGACTTAACAATCAAATATTTTTAATTGTTTGCTGTAGTGCACTTATCCTTCCAGAGGCTACTCCATTTTGTAGAAAAAAAATTAATATGTGATGGACTGCCCTCTATTATATCTTTGATAGTTAAATAATTGGAAAAGTATTAATATTTTCATTGTTGTTAAAAATTTAAACATTTAAAGAGGCTTTTTTTTACCTTGAAATAAGTGTTTCGTTATAAAATACCAAATAACCCCGCAAAATAAATAAGATTTAAAACGGTTTAGAGCTCACTAGTGGTCCCCCATGAAATCCCATAAATGTTCCTAAGCCCTTACTCACTTTTCATGCCGTTTTCCTGGAATGGAAAAATTACCCTTTGTGTTTCTCGGCTACTACCATTCATTTTGGCAAGTGCATGGAACGACTTACTCAATTTTGCGACAGAACTCCCTGCCCCTGCTCCCCCAGCCGGGTGCCGGGTGACATTGAAATATTACAATAACAAGCCTGCATGTGTGTGCGTATCGATTTTCCGGCGCCATAGGCAGAATTTCCACTTGCAAAAAAAAAATACAACCAAAAAGTCAAATTTTCTGTGAATGTTTTTGTCACAAATGACTTTGCCGTTTTAATTGATTGCTGGCAATAAACCGAACAGGCGCCCATTGTGAGAGTGTGTGTGGATGACTCTCGTTTCCCCCAGAAGAAGTTTAAATGGAAAGCGTCAACGTCATGCATGGGGACAAGCGGAATGTGCCTGTGTGTGAGAGGGGGGGAAAATTGGTGGATCGCCTTTTTCCGTTTTGGGCTTTGTGGAAAATTCCGCGTTTTATTCTTCGAAATTTCTACGCGACAATTTCAACTTTTATTTGCAGAACATGCAGGGGGGTGGCACACTGGCACCCTCCATAAAATTCTCAATTACATTTATGATTTCTTGCGCTGCTTTTCCACTTCCCCGCCAAGATTTTCATACCTCTTATTGTTGGACAACAGGGGTATGATATTTCTAAGGGAAGTTGGAAGCTTACCAAAGCAAGTATTAGAGTTTTTTGATATAAAAACATATGTAGTTGTTAATTTTTTCAAAGAAATGTAAACTAGTTTACCCTTGTCGCACTAGGATATTAAGAAATAAATAAATAAATAAATAAACTATTACAAACTAAAGTTTATAAGAGTAAAAATTTAATATTCCAAGTATGGACGCCTCAAAGTATGCAATGTTTTTTTATAAACTGCTTGTCGGGTATCCCATGGTCGGGAAAACAGTCTGTGCTCCATACAACTGTACGATACATACATGATACTGTTTGCCTTCCGTTTCGCATTCGTATTCGAATTGTTTTGCTTTGTTTTTGGTTTTTATTTTTATGCCGCTTTTATTGCATTATTTTCAGCGGGGGCCGCCGTCGTTCTATGCATGTGTTTATTCTGGAGCGGAATGTGCTAGAGAAAATGGAAATGGAGCCATTTTTCCGTTCGACTCGGAACGTGACCGAAACGCAATTTGCCGAGCTTAGTTTAATTTGCTCGTATTAAGCCCGGCCAAATGGCCTGCAATAAAGAATTGCCCCTTCTCGATGCCCTCGTCCTTGTCTGGAAGTTTTCAATAATACGCATACGACCCGAGTCCGTCCGTCCGTCCGTCCGTCCGTCGGTCTGTTTGATTTTTAACGCCGGCCATCTATTGACATGGACATGTTCGGAAATTTGTTCCTTGGCCGGTCTCCGGGTGCCCCTCTTAATCCCTTTAATGGACTATTAAGCGCTTTTACGGCCACAAGAGGTCCTGTACCATCTCATCCTGTCCTGCTCTCTAGGCCTGCTTTATGGTCCTGCTCGAGTTTACGATAATCTCATCATTTGATGTTGCAGCACGTTCGTCAATGCCCATTTTATGCTCTACAATATTTGCATCGTACACAGGGAGAATACAATGCTTTAAATTCCATTTTAATAGTATAAAATCAAAGGCAAGATACTTAGTTCAAGCATACCATTAAGGCTTAAATACAAGTTCAGTTTGAGGCAGTTAATACTTCAAACTATCAGAAAAGTTGTCTAAAATTAATGATAATTTTTTTCCAAGTGCTTGGGAGAGTGTGCTGGCATAGGAGATGTAAATTCGAGGGGTCTAGTTGCCCCAGACCTCGCCCCAACAGTTTTCATTCTGTCACAGGCATTGCTAGAACTTGTCAGCAGCGGTGTGTAATAAATTGATTGTGCCAGCAGGAGGCTATGGAAGGCTATGGGAGGCTAGGGGAACCCTGGGCCGGACTCGTTTCTTTTTGAAATTGATACCCCTAATGGCAGACCGGGTTCTGGGCTGAGCGTGTGTTTGGTGTGTGTGTGTGCTCCTGCCTTGATTGACATGTGAATAGGAAAAGACGCAGCCACTTTCAGTTAGCCGCCCAATTAAGAGCGCTTTCTGCCTTTTGTGCCGGCAAACAAAGCCGGACACAAAGGCCGTGGCCAAGCCCCGGATACGGGCCAGTGGACATCGGATGCGGACGCGGATGCGGACAGGGATACGGACGTCGACTTGGTGGCGTGGCGTGTCAGTCACGCAGTTTTTTAGACTCTCCCCACACACAGACATGGCCGATGTCTGAGTCTAAAAGCCAGAGCCAAATCCGGAGACAGTCTCGTCTCCTTGGTGGGCGTTGTGGCCATAGGGGGCGTGGCATTTTGTGACTTTGTTGCGTGATTACCTTAATTGATGGCCATTTCCGCCGTACAAATGAAGCCACTCAATTAACACCTTTCACGAGAATAAAAGCCGCATGTCAACTGCCACGAAACTCTTGCCGGCACTCACTCTTTATTTATTCAGTAACATTTATTTAAATTAAGCACTCTTGCCAGCTGACTATGATTAAATAATTATTTCAGGATTCTGTACTAAATAATATTACAAAATGCGATTCAATCACAAAGTTATCAAGCTTGATATGTTTATACTTTAACTATACTAAATATTATATTGTTAGAATACTCGAAATCAAATTAGAATCGGTTTTGGAATTTCTTGTATTATTCAGGAACATGCTAGGTAATTAAATTCCTTTTTTTTTTTAATTTAAAACTATATTTTAAAATAAATTAATAAAATCCTAAAATGTTCCATGCTTTTCATCTACGTTTCCAGAAATATTTCAGTGAATAAGTCCCATATTTTCCATAGGTATTATATCGTTTTCTTGTCTTGCCCTTTTCGCTATGAAAAATTAATGCCGAACGAAGGGAAATATCCTCTGCAGCTTCACTTTTGGTAATTAAAGAAAATCGTAAAGTTTTCCCGCTGGCAGGGACAGCAAAAAGAATTTCAAATTACATGTGTAATTATTTTGGCCACTAGCGACGTGCCTGTCAAAAATGGTTCGTGGCGCATATTATAATGCCATTTGCAATTCTCTTTCATTTTCGCTTCTAATTTAACGAAATTAGCAAATAAAAAAGTTTTTCCGCAAAATTACACAAATGTAATTCAAATGCCACGAGACTGCGCCCATCCTCCACCCAATCCGCAGGACCAAAAGTAGGACCAGAACCAGAACCAGGACCATTCCGTCCCCCGCCGAATGGCGCAAGTCAAAATGGCAAGGCGCCCGAAAGGACCCACAAAACGAGTCCTGGCGAGAAAGTGGGCCATAATGACGGGGCGAGAGGGGTCAGCGG
Organism: Drosophila trapezifrons; assembly: GCA_018874455.1. NCBI lineage: Eukaryota > Metazoa > Arthropoda > Insecta > Diptera > Drosophilidae > Drosophila > Drosophila trapezifrons. Next base: position 575 of record JAEIIF010012988.1, on the reverse strand, counting down.
CGGGGCTGGGGGTCAGGTCAGCGCTCATTTTCGACGAAACTTTGGGAAATTGTATGATAATTTAAATATACAAACAAATTGTGTGGCGCTTTCAATAAAACTTTTACCATTTCTTGGGCTCCGCGCTCTCGTCATTTATTTTTCGCCCGGGCCAGCTGAGTTATTAGCGCATTAAGTGCGAAATTGTGTGCTCGCCGTGGTGACAATCATAGACTGAAATTGTTTTCTCAGCGCACACAGCAAATAAAAACTGTGTTAGTTTTACTTGTTTGTATTTAGAGTATTAGTCTTCTTTATAAAAAGCAAAAATTAAAAATTAAAACCCATTATTTTGATCTTAAATCAAGGTGTTTTTGTAGTTAAATTATTAAAATCAGAGTGATTATGAAATAAATTGTTATAGAAAATATTTCCTTTATTTATGCTTACCAGTCAAGTCTTATATTAATTGTTTACTACTTTAAAAATATATAAAACTATTTTGATCTTAAATCAAGGTGTTTTTGTGGTTAAATTATTAAAATCAGAGTGATTATGAAATAAATTGTTATAGAATATATTTCTTATATTTATAG
>JAEIIF010012967.1:0-10138 GCA_018874455.1 Drosophila trapezifrons | reverse complement strand
TTCGGCTAACGATGAAATGACTTAATAAAAAAGTTGTTTCGGACTTTTTCGTAATTGTTGGCATGAGTTGAGCGCGCCAAGCGGAAATCGAAGTTTGCCATTGCACCACTGAAATTGGCATTGCAGGCTTTTATTATTAACTGTTTCAATTCCGCTGCGTGGCATGGTCACACTACTACGGGTAGTCGTTTTTGGGCACTTTGGGGATAGGGTTTATTAAGGATTTCTCTTAAAACTAAATGGTTTGGATAAATGAGTATATTTATTCAGTTTTAAAACATGAAAATAGAGAATAGAAATGATTTATTGTTGTTGTTCCAATTCCGTTACCTAGCATGGTCACACTGCTTTGAATTAAAGTCATTATAATTTAGCTTAACGGCTATATTTGTTATATCATTGATTATATGTCAGAATAGGAAAGAAATGCGTTTTAAATTAATTTGTAAATATAAAGAAATCAAAAATTAAAGCACCGGGGAAATAGTTTATTCAAAATTAAAGTTTCTTGGGGTGTTCCTATTCCGTAGCCCTGCATGGCCACACTGTTTATTATGGCATGGTCACACTTCTTTAGAGTATTTTATATTTTGTATTCAAAATCTCATAGATTTTATTCAAAATTCAAGTTTCTTGAGGTGTTCCGTAGCCCTGCATGGCCACACTGTTTATTATTTGTTGAAATAATACAATATTTTCTATATTTAAATATTTAAGGAACTTAAATTACTTAGATATTGTGTTCCAATTCCGTTACCTAGCATGGTCACACTATGGCTTCTGTTTAAGCTACCTTTCCTCCTTATTGACACTGCATTGGGATCAGTCCAGTCTTAAAAATCGATTCAGATGCCTGATTAAAGGAGTGCCGCCCACTGGAAGCTCAAAAAAAAAAAGAAACCCCCAAAAAACAAACAAAAGCAAATGCCATGAAAATTGAAAATGAAACGTAACACGCCGCAATTCAAGAAACAAATGGATGCTGATGGCAAGGGTTGGGAGCTTGGAAAGGCAAAGCGGGGTTGGGAGCTTGGAAAGGCAAAGGGGGTTGGGAGCTTGGAAAGGCAGAAGGGGGGGGATTGGAGTTGGAGTTGGAGCTGGGCCATGCTGATGAGGCTGGGGAGCTGAAGGTTAAAGCTGGTGGGAGCCGGGGAAAAATGCTTCAGCGCAATGCAATTTCCAGACCAAGGAGCGCTCGCGCTGCAGCACAGAAAAATTGCACCGAAAAAAAAGGTTGAAGCGCAAAAAAGAAAAGCGTCGAAGAAATAAACGTGCAGACATGTGCCGCGCCAGTAAGCGATAGTCAGTTAGTGCTTTCCCCCAGGACCTGGCCGAGGTGGTGGAGTGGATGCAGCAGTGGGTGTTGTAGGTGCTCCTCCGGTTTAACTTTGGCAAACGCTTACGCAACGTTTTGTGTTGAGCCAAAATGCGGGGAGGACGCCGGGAGGGAAGTGAGACAAATGGCTGCGACCGGGTGGCAACTGGCTGACAGGTGAGGAACGTGGCTCCAGGTGGAGGTTGGGGAAAACCAGACACACAGACACACAGACAGACAGACTGCAAGTCGGTAAAAGCACTGGGAAATAACACTGAAAGCTTGGCCTGGCCTGCACAGGGAAAATGTGATGGCAATGGCAATGGCGATGGCTAAAAATTTACATAAAGCAAATGAAGCTGAAATGGAGAAATGGTCGAGGGGCAAACGCGGCACGTGGATAGTTTTCCACACTGCCTTGACCAAAAAAAAAAAGAAAAAGGTAAATACTTCAATTTGCGCAAAATGTTTCCCCACAGAAACTGAAACTTTGTGTTCACTGGCAGATATAAATGTTTTTGAAAACCTATCCCAGCGTTGGGTCAGTTGAAAAATGTAAGATAAATACACTTGGCAGGAGCCAAGATACAAAGTGAAATGGAAAATGGCTCTGGGGGGGGGGGTTCAGGAAAATTTTCAAATGCTGTGAAACACATGCAGGCAGCCCCCTTAATGAAGCTGTCCTTGGACAACCTCTCTTGTTCTAGTTACTGCTGTCCTTGGCTCTCCTGTCCTAGCCTCTTTGGTTCTAACCTCTTTGGTGCTAGCCTGTCCTGTCCTAGCCTCTTCGGTTCTAGTCTCTGGTGTCCATAGCCTCTTCTGTCCTAGCCTCTCCTGTTCTAGCTTCTTTGGTTTTAACCTATTCGGTCCTAGCCTCTCTTATCCTAGCCTCTCCTGTCCTAGCTACTCCTGTCCTAGCTACTCCTGTTCTAGCCCCTTCTGTCTTAACCTCTTCTATCCTAACCTCTTCCTGTCCTAGCCTCTTCGGTTCTAACCTGTTCGGTCCTAACCTCTCCTGTCCTAGCCTCTTCGGTTTTAACCTATTCGGTCCTAGCCTCTCCTGTCCCAGTCTCTCCTGTCCTAACCTCCCCCGACCTAACCTCTACTGTCCCAACCTCCCCAGACCTAACCTCTCCTGTCCCAGCCTCTCCTATCCTAACCTCTCATGTTATAACCTCTTCACTCCCAGCCTCTCCTGTCCCAACCTCTTCTCTTCTCCCATCCCAACCTCTTCTTTTCTCCCTTACTCTCTCGTCATGATTTGGTCCTGTGGTCCATTGGTGTCATGTTTGCTTAGATATCCTTCCTCTGCACTGCCACACTGTTGCACATCCTTTTATCTTTGCCCAGCCACACGTCAAAGCTCATTGACAGGCCATATGTCAGAAATTGATTCGTCGCCCGCTGCACACACACCACACACACAGAGCCAAGCACCTTGGCATCCTGGCATGCTAGTATCCTGCTGTCCCAGCACTCGAGCGCCTGGAGAGCAGAAATTGAGATACCCAAAACCAAATTACGTGCGACAATTGTGAAACAGAACAGAATCTCTCCTCCTGTGATGAAGCACTTCCTGTTCCGCCTGTCCAGCTTTTTCGGGGGGTTTGTCCTCAAGTGCATCCGCAATTTGTTTGCTTCTCGGAATGGCATTTTACGGATATTTGAACGGGGTGGTCACAACCTATGGCCAATCCCTGAGCGGATTTTATCTAATGAATGTGTCTGTACAATAGAAAATAAATAATAAATTGATCATTTATCTGTAGAGTTTGCCCTTCGAAGCACACCTTTTAAAGCTTTATTTTCCTTCAAGGACTTGCCTTTGAAGTGTAAGTGTAATCATAGCCGCCAGCTGTTGATATCCCTGACAACAACTACCCTTTGACCCAGCCTGGGATAGCTTCACGTACTTTTCACCTGCCGGATTCTCTTTTATGTGGCGCTCCTTTTCTCCTATTTTTTTCTTTTTTTTTGGGTTTTGTGTACTTAAAGTGAAAATCCTTTTAAATTGTATATTGACAGCTGTCACCGCTTCCCAAAAAACAAAGCCAGGCGAAAATAATGAGAAAGCCGACAAAAGAAGGAAGGAAAACATTTTAATGTATTTTATTTTTGAGATTTTTTTCGGGCTCTCTGTTTCTTTAATTAAAAGAAATTAAAATGTAAATTTCGCTCCTTCGTTCCTTCTTGTTTATATGAGAATCTTATTAAAAAACAGGAAATTCAGGGGGGGAAACAAGAAAGTGCTGCGGAATAAACCAAAATACAAATGTAAACAACAATTAAATGTTCACTAAGCTAACAATAAACAAGAAGGAGCCAAACGGAGACGAGCTTGTGTCGGGAAGAGGAGACCCAGACCCCTTTTCGGGGTGTATTGTGTGTGTGTGTCGGGCATTAGGGGAAAAGGAAAACTCACTCACTGACATCTGTTGGCTTGCCATTTGCTACTCGCACAATTGAGTTTAAAGGATACTAACATGGCAGGCAGACAGGGACACAAGGGTGTGTAGAAACTCCTGACATGGTCCTGGGGTAAACTTGGGAATTTACCTAATGACACCAGGGAAGAGTGCAGAGTGTTTAATTTACTGAAACGATGGCTTCACTAAACAGAACAACTTGCCTATTAGTAAACGGAATTTTTTCCATGCTTTAATTTAAGTTTAAGTTAATACAAGAACATTTAATTAAGATAACAGATAGTAAACCTTTCCTCAAAACTGCTTATACTCGTCATAGTAACTCTTATCTGTGCAAACCAACTGGCCATTGGTCGAGATCTCCGTGACAGTTCTACTGGCAAATTGCGACAAGTGTTTCTGGCCAGTTTCCCCTTGAAGCTAAGGGAGAAAAGAGGCCAATTTAGTTGCAGAATCTGAGAAAGTCCAAGGCGAGTACCATGGGTCTCATACTGACAGCACTCCGAGCCTGCTGCCTCCCCCAAGACACCGAGTCCTGTTCCCCTTCGCCCGATCTTCAGCCGGGGAGACCTCCCCAGTCGATACAAGATTCTCCCAAAGAGGACAGGGAAATGTATATGAATCCATCGCCGTTTGTCTCGCAAATGAGTCTGGACTTTGATCCATATGACAAGCGCTTCACCTTAAAACAAAGTTGATTTTATATATAGGTATATTCCTCAAGTCAATCAAATAAATATATTTCTCAAGTCAAGTATGGATTAAACTACAAATTGAGCAATAAATGAAAGCTTGGAAATCAAAGTTACTATTTCCCATTAATTGGTAATTGCAGTGTTCCATTTCCCGCTGCAGTGCAGGGTCACACTCAAAGTTTCTTTGTCGACTTGTTCCCCGCCTTCACCGCCGCCGTCGCCTGGTCACACCGGCAATTTGTCCCCGACTGCAGCACGTAGCAAACACAGCGAACGTGGCCGCATCACTGCACAAATCCAATCAGGGGCATTATTTCCGTGTAGCTCCCCCGGTTTCCCTGTTCCCCTGCTACTCCATTTCCTCTGCCTGTGTTTCGGTGGGGTGGGGGGGGTCCTTAACTTATTTTGTGGTATCATTAACCTTTAAACTTGGACGCAGGCAAGCGAGCGAACTGTGTGCAGAAATTGTAAACTTTTGCACTCGCCAAAGTTTGCCGCAGCCGCAAACTTTTTTCTCCTACGCAGACGATAGGCAAAGGACGAAGGACGAGGAGCGCAAGACGGGGCCAGATACATTCAAGTAAAACGGTAAAATTTTTTAACTTTATTTTCGATTTTTCGTTTGCCGCAAAAATCGTATTTGCAGCCCAAAAACTTAATTTGCGCCAACAACAACCCAAACAACAAGAATAAAAAAAAGAGAAAGAGAGAAGGTAGCCGAAATGGTAAAGGAAAACTTTTGCCGCGCTTTTCCTGACTTTCCCGCCCTCCTACTATTTCTTTTTTAATGCAATCAAGCGGAAATTGATACGTCACCGCCAGCCAAAGCTGCAACACCGCACAAAAGTGTTGCCAAATTGTTGCAAATAAAATTGCTGATATGGAAATTTTATGCGCAACTTTTTCTCGCTTTCACACGCCGCAAAAATAAAAAACTTACAAACAAAAACGGAGGCAGCTACTACGAGCGAGCTAGGTGAAAAAGTGTGTGTGGCGGCGGGAATGTCCCTGTTTTCTGCTCACCTTTCAATAAGAAAAAGAAGAGAGAAAAAGTCAGGCGAGTACTTAACGCAGCCATCAGATCAAAGAAAACACTTGAGCCGAGCTGACATTTAAAGTGCCTTGCAGGCCAACGTGGCTTAAGTGTTCCAAATTCCGCTCCAATGCAAGGTCACACTACCATAAAATAATATATAATAAATATAATATTACATCTAATTTTTCATTGCAAGGATTAGTATACATTTGTAATAAAAGTAAAAGCAAATAAAAACCGAACATATCTTTATATTTTATATTAATATATTTTTTTACCCATTCCCAGTGTTCCGCCTTTCGCGTTCTGCTGCATAGCAAGGTCACACTTGTCTTGAAAAACCCAATATTTTTGCTTGTGATTTTCACCCTGAGGCACCTCAGCCTCGCAGCTTAGCTCGAACCCATGGCCGTGTGAAAATAGCAAGATTTCTAGCCATAAAAACTAGCTTATCGGCTCTTTCTGAAAATACAGTTTCTATTCTTTAGGAAACAACAAAAAAACCGGGGAAAAAATATAAGGAATGATCAAATTAAAGTTTGGCCATCAAAGACGGCTTACTGGCGCAAATGGGAATCATGTACTCATTGATGATGACAGGGCCTGGACTTCCATCTCATCAGGGCAAGAAGCAGGAAACTAGCGGCCGTCCCCCAATCCCCCTGGATTCTCTTGGACCCTGTTCCGTGTTTGCCGGCCAACTCAAAACGCACATCAATTTGAAACTTAATCTGGCCGCACAAATAAGCCGCGCCAAAAGTTAAGACCCGGCTGGGTTTGGGCCTGGCTCTCCTTCCTTTCCTTCTCCTTCCCTCTCTCCTTGGCCCGGCCAGAACAAATGGCCGGGGTTTCGAACTAGGCCCGGCCCGCTCCATTGTATGCAAACAATTTACAGCGTAAATGGCCAGCGAGCGCGCCCAAAGAAGAAGATGAAGTGGAGGACAGGAACCGGAGCTGGGAGTTGGAACTGCTAGCTGGGAAAGAAAAAAAAATATTAGGTGGAGATTGGAGGAGGTGGAGGAGAGTCGAATGAAAAACTAGGCGGCGTCTCATGCATAAAACTGAAAATGAAATACAAGGCAAAGTCGAAGGGGAAACCCAAAAAAAAAAAAAGAAAAAAAATAGGACAGCGGAAAATGAGAGCGGGGGATGAAAATGCAAGCCATAGTAGATGCTCCAAAGGGGATAATTGAAATTCACCACAAAACAGTGGAGCGGGGAAGGACGACGCATAGCAAGGGGGGGTCACAGGGGCAAGTATTGCCCTTCAGCCGGAAAAAAAAAACGAGTTGAAAATTGAAATTGAAATGGAAATGGAAATGGAAACAGGGATACTCCGACAGGATTTGTCTCGGGCTTAAGAGATTTGTTAAGAGCTTTTCTCCAGTCCTTCCCGCACCAAGACTATCATTAATTCGGTTTTGCTAATTTCAGGCACTGAGAGAAAATAATAGAGATAGCTAAGAAAAGCAGGAGTGCCACAGAAATCAATTGGAGAAAGTGTCCAAAAGTATGCTATGAAATGTTTGTAAATTGGTGTAATTGGTGAAACTTTTTTTAGCAAAGTTTTGGGCAGTTTCTACAATTGATTTTAAATCCTCAGGGTTTTCTTTGAATTCGGTTTTGCTAATTTCAGGCACTGAGAGAAAATAATAGATATAGCTAAGAAAAGCAGGAGTGCCACAGAAATCAATTGGTGAATGTGTCTAAAAGTATGCTATGAAATTTTTGTAAATTGGTGTAAATTGGTGAAACTTTTTTTTTTTTACAATTGATTTGAAATCTTCAGGGTTTTCTTTGAATAAATTTATATTATATTAAATTTTTGGTTTCTCTCTGTGTATATTCTTAGGATAACTTTCAAGTGAAAATCAAGAAATTGAGCTCAAGTTGTTTTCTGCATAATTCCCTTACAAGGAGCCGCAAGGAGTTTTCGCCAGTTAGCCAAATATTATTTTGTAGAAATTTTGCCAGGACCTGGGAGAGTGGAAGGACGAATGGATGAGTGGAAAATGTAGATGAGGAATTTGCCATGAATGCATTGAACTTTTGAGTGGCAATTACTTTCAGCGAGAGAGGAGCTCCAGAGGAGAGCTCGTCTAACTGCCCACAATTAAGTTAATTAGTATGGAGAAGCTCTCTAGCTAGCTCTCCTGGCCGGCTTTCCTTTGTTGTGTGTTATCTGGGGGCCTGATGCTTGTGCAATTAACTTGATTGCGCCTATAAATATGCAGCACTTGGCTGTGATTATTGCGCGGACTCCTATTTATTTTTTTTTCTCCTTGGCTGTTCCTTCTTTTGTGTCTGTCTCTGCCTTGGCCCAAAAGTATGCACTAATTGTTATTCCTCGACTGTCTGCTCTTCGCTGTCCTTATTGTCCTTATCTCTGAGCTGAGTTCGGGATAAACTGAGTTGGGTTTTCGTTTTTTTTTTTTGTTCCTTTGGTCCTTGAGACGCTATCAACTGCTAATAGCTTTGGGATATCTGGCAGCTCGTGTACTGAAGTCATAGTCATTCCCTGGGATTCCATTTTGCTCTGGCAAACTCCTTGGCACCAAGTCCTAGTACCCAGGACTTATGACAAATGGTTTTTGGAGTATGTGTGTTCATCAAATTCTTTACACACTCAAGGAACCTGTTTTTTGAGTTCATAATGAGGCTGTTCCATTACCTTGTTTGACGCATTATTTATCTTTTAAGAAACAAAGTATTAATATATAATAATAAATGACCTTAAATTGATGATATTTTCCCTTTTAAAGTTAGCTTCCTTGCTGCCAAGGCTACTCCTTTGATCTGGCTGCTCCTTTTGCTGCTGCAATCGGCTTATCTTATCTTATGTTTCCACTTCATGGTACTATCCAATCCATCCATTCCATCCATCAGGATGGCAGAGCGTTCTAACTAATAGTGGGCGTGACGTGAGCAAATGTCCTTTTGTCTAACTAGCAGGGCATCCGCTGGAGCTCCTGGATGCTGGATGCTGGATACTGGTCCTGGTTCTTGCTTTTGCTTTTGCTTTTGCTCCTTTTCCTGATAGTGCTTCGGCTTCTGTTTCCTGCTCCTGCTCGCGCCTCCTGCTTCTGCTGATGTTCCTGCTCCTGCTTTTGCTGCTATTCCTGCTGCTGTTCCTGCTCCCTTTCCTCCTCCTTGGCCTGTATTTTTCCCTTCCTTTCCTGTCCTGTCTGTCGCTCCTGTTTGGCATTGTTAATCTTTAACCTGAGTCCTAATCCGTGCGTCATGATTGAAAGCAGCTGCAAAAACGTTGCGTGGCTGCTCTTGCTTCTGCTGCTGCTGCTTGTGCTTGTGCTTTTGCTTTGGCTGCTTCTGTTTCTGCTTTTGGAGCGGAAAAAAGAAAGCAAGCCAGGCAACGGGAAGCAGACTGTTAAGAGCACATCGCACATGATGTGACGCCGTCGTCTAATCTGATTGCCTTGATGTACTGCCAACTACGCCTCATGTCTCCTGCCTCCTGCCTCCTGCCTCCTGCCTCATGCCAATTTGTGTCAATTTTAGGAGAGGAATCTTGGAGGAGCAGCTTAAAGCTGTCCTTCCATTTGCCCTTGCCTCCTGGCTGCTAATTAGTTGCCTGCAGGCAAGGCTCTGCAGGTGCAAGGGATGTCCTTGGCACATTATCCCTAATGAGAAGGCCATGCCAGAGCAGGGATTAGAGGCAGTTGCCAGTAGTTAGCTTTATTTTCTGTTTAATTTTTAATTTAAATATTTAAAAGCAAGAAAACCAAATGATATTTTGAGACCACAACCTTTTGCATGTGAAAAAGGCATTAAGCGGGGAATGCATGAATTAACAGTGGCAAAGGTGGACTCAAAAGGCACCACCTCTTACCCTCTCCCTCTTTCTCTTTCGCTTTTCCCTCTGCGATGTGTGTGTGTGCTGCTTGTGGCAAGTTAATGACACACCTTAACCCATGTTAACCTACTTTTTCGTGTTGTGGTTATTCTTGTCGTGCTCGTTGTTCTTTCCACTTGACCTAAAGCCAAAAAAAAAAAAATATATATATATAAATAAATAAAAAGGAAAGGCCCAGGGGGCATGGTCTGGCCTGGCCTTCATGCAATTGACATGAATTTCTTTTTTTTTTTTGGCAAAAGCAGAACGCATAGATGGCCTACTTTCTGTCTCTTTGCCTTTCGCACTCGCACTCGAAAGTTTTTCGCACGGACTCGGTCCTCGTCCTGGTCCATCCTGTGTGCAACGCATTATCTCTGGCTTGTCCTCTCTCTCACTTTTTAGAGCTTAATGCCCGGCAATTAATATAAAGCTCCATTAAGCGAGTCACACGCTTAGCACGCACCAGTTACTATCTCTTAATTATGCGAAATGCGAAATGCAAAAGAGCAGAGACCAAGAATGGCAAGGCGAAGAATCAAATGGGAGATGAAGGAGCTTAAAAAAGGTGAAGAAGTACAAGAAAGAAGCCACTTTAAACTATTTTTTAAAGTCTCAATATCTTTTTATAAACCAAAACAGGTCTAAAGATTAGAAAAGGGACTTTGCAAATAATATCTATAACATGTAAAGGGTTCTTAGAGGTTCCTAAGTATGCATTTACTCAAAAACCCACCTCTATTGTTCCTATTTACTAAAGAATTGAATCTTTATTAAAAATACTTAAACATTTTTTTTTTTTTTTTTTTTTTTTTT
>JAEIIF010012953.1:0-16478 GCA_018874455.1 Drosophila trapezifrons | reverse complement strand
GACATCCACGGCAACTACATCGAGGCCCTGGGCAACTACTACAAGCTGCAGGAGGAGATCCGGGTGAAGACGCTGGACGCCTCGCACAACCGCATCACGGAGATCGGGCCCATGTCCATCCCGAACACCATCGAGCTGCTGTTCATCAACAACAACCTCATCGGCAGCGTGCTGCCCAACGCCTTCGTGGACAAGGCCAACCTGGCCCGCGTCGACCTCTACGCCAACCAGCTGACCAAGCTCCAGCTCCAGCAGCTCCGCGTGGCCCCCGTGGCGGCCCCCAAGCCCCTGCCCGAGTTCTACCTGGGCGGCAACCCGTTCGAGTGCGACTGCACCATGGACTGGCTGCAGCGGATCAACAACCTGACCACGCGCCAGCATCCGCGGGTCATGGACATGGCCAACATCGAGTGCGTGATGCCCCACGCCCGGGGCGCCGCAGTGCGTCCGCTGGGAGCGCTCCGACCGCAGGACTTCCTCTGCCGCTACGAGTCGCACTGCTTCGCGCTGTGCCACTGCTGCGACTTCGATGCCTGCGACTGCGAGATGACCTGCCCGAGCAACTGCACCTGCTACCACGACCAGATCTGGTCCACCAACGTCGTCGACTGCGGCGGCCAGCAGACCTCGGAGCTGCCGCGCCGCGTGCCCATGGACTCGAGCGTGGTGTACCTGGACGGGAACATCTTCCCGGTGCTGAAGAACCACGCCTTCATCGGGCGCAAGAACCTGCGGGCCCTGTACGTGAACGGCAGCCAGGTGGCGGGCATCCAGAACCGGACCTTCGCCAGCCTGGCCTCGCTGCAGCTGCTCCACCTGGCCGACAACCGGCTGCGGACGCTCCACGGCTACGAGTTCGAGCAGCTCTCCGCGTTGAGGGAGCTCTACCTGCAGAACAACCAGCTGACCACCATCGAGAACGCCACGCTGGCCCCGCTGGCCGCCCTGGAGCTGCTCCGCATCGACGGCAACCGCCTGGTGACGCTGCCCATCTGGCAGCTCCATGCCCTGCACTTCGGCTCCAGGCTGCGCTCCATCAGCCTGGGCAGGAATCCCTGGAGCTGTCGCTGCCAGTTCCTGCAGGCCCTCACGGCCTACGTGGCGGACAACGCCCTGATCGTCCAGGACGCCCAGGACATCTACTGCATGGCCTCGGGAGGCGGCAGCTCTGGCCTGGATGCGACCTCCTCCTCCGGCAGCGACGAGGGAGCCCTGGAGAAGCGGGAGCTGGACTTTAACGCCACGGGCGCCGCCTGCACGGACTACTACTCCGGGGGCTCGATGCTGCAGCACGGCATCCCCGAGTCCTACATCCCGCTGCTGGCCGCCGCCCTGGCCCTGCTCTTCCTGCTGGTGGTCATCGCCATGGTCTTCGCCTTCCGGGAGTCGCTGAGGATCTGGCTCTTCGCCCACTACGGCGTGCGGGTCTTCGGGCCGCGCTGCGAGGAGTCGGAGAAGCTCTACGACGCCGTGCTCCTGCACTCGGCCAAGGACTCGGAGTTCGTGTGCCAGCACCTGGCCGCCCAGCTGGAGACGGGTCGTCCGCCGCTAAGGGTCTGCCTGCAGCACCGGGACCTGGCCCACGACGCCACACACTACCAGCTGCTGGAGGCCACGCGGGTCTCGCGGCGCGTGGTGATCCTGCTGACCCGGAACTTCCTCCAGACCGAGTGGGCCCGCTGCGAGCTGCGGCGGTCCGTGCACGACGCGCTGCGCGGAAGGCCCCAGAAGCTGGTCATCATCGAGGAGCCGGAGGTGGCCTTCGAGGCGGAGAGCGACATCGAGCTGCTGCCGTACCTCAAGACCTCGGCGGTGCACCGCATCCGCCGCTCGGACCGCCACTTCTGGGAGAAGCTGCGCTACGCCCTGCCCGTGGACTACCCCACCTTCCGGGGCAACAACTACACGCTGGAGCTGGACCACCACAGCCACGAGCGGGTGAAGCAGCCGGCCAGTCCCGGCCTGCTCTACCGCCAGGCCCCTCCGCCCGCCTATTGCGGTCCACCGGAGGGGGCGCCGCCTCAGGGAGCAGCCGCTGTGGTCGCTGCCTCGGTGCCAGCGGAGCAGAACTACTCCACGGCCACCACAGCCACGCCGAGTCCCAGGCCCCAGCGCAGGGAGCAGCAGCAGCAGCAGGGATCTGGCTCCGGATCGGGCTCGGGTTCGGGCTCGGGAGCTGGAGGCCACCACCTGCACGCCCAGTACTACCAGCACCATGGGATGCGGCCGCCCTCGGAGCACATCTACTCCAGCATCGACTCGGACTACTCGACCCTGGACAACGAGCAGCACATGCTGATGATGCCGGCCGGCCACGGCCTGGAGGCAGCTCAGCGGGCCCAGACCTGGCGGCCCAAGCGGGAGCAGCTGCACCACCAGCAGGCCCAGGCGGGCACCTTGGGCTCCAAGGCGACCCAACAGCAGCAGCAGCAGCAGCAGCAGCCTCCACACCAGACAGTGTCCAGTGGCCAGCAGCAGGGACCGCATGTCCAGGCGTATCTGGTGTAAGAGAGCATTCCCCGGAATGAGGACAGTGATTTCTTTAGGGACTGGTTCCTGTGCATAATTTTAATTACTGAAATGTGTGCGAAGTAAGCTAAGACAGGAGAGGAGGAAGCAGGATTTTAACGTACATTTGTTTATCCAGTGTAAAGTCATGCTAGATGCACTAACGCCACACACAAGATACAGATACGAGTGCGGGCTCAGCAGATACAGATACAGATACAGATGCAGGGGCCGGGCGGCTACAATGCCATTTCAAAGTTTCCAAACTAAGTTTCCTGCTCGCATGAACTCCAGCTCGAACTTGGCTTGGGGAGCTTGTGATAACTTTTTAATATGGTTTTAATCAGTTGAAGGGAGACGGACCGCAGGACCAGAGATTTCTGCCATAACCCCAGCTGCCTCTGTGTCTGTGTGTGCTCCTCATCAATGTGTAAATAGCCACAGCCGTATAGATACAGATACAGATACAGTAACCGTATGGATAATTCAATAATCACAGCCGAGTACACATGTAAATGGACTCGAATCGATAAATGCATTTGTCAAGTAATCCCCGTAACCCGTAACCCGTAACCCGTAACCCGTAACCCGTAACCGTGTAACCATGTAAAAAGCATTAATAATTAGCCAGCGAGGGAGTCCCGCGATAACCGTATGCAGAAGGCTCATTTTAAACACTTACGCTTACCAAAACTAACGATAATTGTAATAAAGTCTCGCAAACTGCGCATATGCATAGCTAATTATATATAGGACAGTATCTATGTATTCGTGGATATATATCATCGATGTGCGTGTCTGCATGTACGTGACTGTGTAAAGTAAAGCAACTAACTGATATTAAAGACCTACTATGTGCGGAGTGTATCCGCCAGTACGTATATCTATGCATATATTATACGAGTAAATGTTTAACAACTGCCTATACGTACTCGAGAGCATTTATTTCCGCACACACTCGCCTACTCGTCATTAATTAAGCAAAGAACAGAGATTCAGCTAACCAGATATCTAGGTATCCGTATATCCATATAAAAGGGATTCCCATCCAGTTAAGACACTTGTACCAGTATGAAAGCCCAAAACTGTTATTTATTTTTATCATTTTGTAAGATAGGAAGAGAGATCAGCCCTAAGTTTAGTTCTAAAGCAGCTCTACGATATGTATAACCTATGGATAATTCAATTTTGTGAATACAACTATTTATATACTATATATATATACATCTAAATCTATGTACGATTACGACAAACAAAACAAAGATATTTTTCTGTTTCGCCAGCGAACAATGCAAATGAAATGAACAACTTTTTTAAAACAAAAACAAACCAAAGTGTTTCTGGGACTGGGCTTCGATTGGTCTTCCATTTCCCCTTCCAGCTGGCTTTTTGCTAATTTAATTCATCATGCACATGAGTTGCTGTTTTGTAATCCTCACGCATTGTCCGGAGGAGGAGGAGGAGGAGCGAGTTCCAGCGGTCGGCGGCGGCGGCGGCCCGTCAAAGTCAGCGGAGCAAACGCGCTGCTCAGAGTGATAAATCATTTTTTCTATACCATTCCATACCAGTAACTATATATATACGACACACAAATGCGCATAGGCAAGTACCATAGGAATCACCCCCCTTTGCCATCATCATCTCGGAGCACATAGCGCCTCTCACCCGAGTTTCTTGTCCATCTGTCTGGCGGTTAAATGATGGCTGCTTCCCTCTGAAGGGTAACACTCGCTCTCGCCTCGCACTCGTACCTAGTCGAGCATTATACGCGTCTGGAGTGGATTTCTATGACGCTTTTGGCATTTATGCCAAACCAAGCCGGGCTCAAGTGCCTGTCTTCCCGGCCAAGTGCGGTGTGTTGGCCAAGAGAGCTGGCGTTGGGCAAGGAGTTGGGAAAGGAGTTGGGAATGGAGTTGGAGTTGAAGCTGAAGCTGGGGCTGGAGAGAGCAGATGTAAATAGTGTTGAAACAAATCGAGGAGCTACGTCCTTCAGTACCTCAATTTCTCAGTCAATTCCGATTGCAATACATTCCAGACAAAGAGCAGAAAATACAAAAAGAAATGATACAGTTGAGAGGCGACTAGGAGATGCTCTGGCCTAACTGAACACTGTATAAGCCTGGCTAGTATTTTTAAATACAAGTTATTAGTTATTATTTAAATAAAAGGCCTTTGCTTCAAGGAAAGTGTTGAAAAATAAGCAGAAAATCTTTGCTTCTATAATATTTATAGTACCACTCTAAACTAAACTTAACTAAGCTAAAATCCAAGCTTCCTATAAACCTTTCTTAACATTCAAACCTTTAAAATAATTAAAATATGACAAAAAGCTGTCCATAAATGGAAATATCTATATAAACCAACAAGTCTCTAAATATTCTATGAAAATTCAGCATACCCTCGCTCACTGCAAGCACATATCAAGCACAAAAAAAGGGGGAAACGATTTAAAAGCCAAGAAGGGGAACTGCTTTTTCCTCTCTCCCCCAGAAAAAGAAAGAAAACCCTATCAACTGCAACTGGCAAAGTTTTTTAATTTGCTTTTATTGAGGTGGCTCTCCCTCCCTGGAAAAGAAGAGCTTCTCCGCACACAACTTGTAACTAATAGATTTACAGACCAAAGGCAAAGAAACAATGCCACACATTGCGTATCTGTATCTAGATACAAATGCCGAGAGACAGGGCAGCTACTGCATTGCAACCGAGCAGCGGAAAGGCACTGGGGGAAATCGGAAAGAGGGAAATCGGAAGCCCTAGTTAAGGAATTTTTGGGAAATTTCATTTAACAATTCCTTAATTGTTTGCAGATACGCATCTGCTGTCGAGTCGGCAGTATGCGTCTCGGGGGAGGGTTTTCCCCAGCTTTTCTGGGGCATTTGCCGCAAAATCAATACGGCCAGTTCTTTAAATCGAGCGAAGGAAGCTCGGAGATATTTCATATTGCCTGATCAAAATTCAATACGTGTTGCAAATATCGAATTTCCATCAAAACAGAAACAAAAACAAAACAGTCGTAAAAAACATCGAGGGTTGCTGCCGGCTCTCGTCCTCGTATGTGCCGAGGGGGCTAAAAAAATATTGGATATACACATCGGCCTCTGCTGCTGCTCCGCTTATTATGATAATAAATGTTTATGCTGCAAGGAGTAAAGGAGAGAGTGCAGGAAAGAATTAAATAAAAAAGTACCAGGCAGGCCCAAAGTGAATTAAATTGAATTGAAAACTGTTTCCCCATAAAAGGAGCCCCGTTCGGGGGCAAGTTTAAATGCCTCTCCTCGGACCCAGGACCCAGGCAGGACCCTACACTGGCAATCAAATTATTTAAATGTAATAAAAAAGGTCCGGCCAAACATTTGCCTTTGCAGGGCCAACTTTGCACTGTCGAATGTGGGCCAGTCACTCAGATTTCCTCAATGTCAGAGGAAAGTCCGTATACCAGCAGCATTTCCATTTCCCGCCCATACACAGATACATATTCCGATACATAGGCAAGTGGGAAAACGCTTTTCGTCACGTTTTTGTCGGTAGAGCGCACAGAAATAGGCAAATAAATCTGTGCGAGCGGCGGGAAAATTGAAACGAAATGCTTGGTCAGGCTTTTCCATATACTTCCCAGCACACTTTACTATATAGTATGGTATATATATACGTGTAGGCCACAATTTTCATTTTCTAGCTGATAAACAACGACGCCAAGGTGATAAGTTCATTCTGACAGCTTGCAAATCAAAGTGTCTCCTGGCTTTTATTTCTGTTTTATATCTTTGCTCACTTTTGCTGAGAAGAAAATCAATTTAGCTTCCAGACAATGATTGAAGTTTCTGCGTGGGCCAGCCCACATATTTTTGTTTCCATTTCTTAGGGAAAACACGAGCGGACGAGCGTCACCTTTAATTATATTTGCTCGAATTGAGCAATGTTATTATTATGACATGAAGGCCCAAGTGTTTGGGACTTGCAAGCTCAATTAATTTCCATATAAAATCATATGATTCTTGGGACGGTCAGTGACAAGAATTAAATAACAAGATTGATGTTGTTTTGGCTGGACATGTGTAAATAAAAAGAAAATTATTAGCCAAGCGACTAAAAGAAATTTACAGAAAAGGCAGACAAATATTTCAATATACAAATATTTTATAATGAACCTTGCAGACATTCCTTTTTCATGCTTACAAAAATATCCATATAACCTACAGTTTTTAATGTTTTACTTACATTTCTTCTGGCTTAAATTCCCTTAATTACAGCGCCTGTAATATTTAATATCCAGTTCTAAAATTGCCTGTCTGAAGTCAACACAATTAACCTTTTTTAGCCGCAACAGTGGGGCGGAAAAGTTTTTGCCTGTATCTATAATAAGCTCTATAATGCGGCCAGAACGCAAATGTCACAAGTGCCAACAAACGAATTGCTCCAGCAGCTGTGTGGGGCCACATAGATGTATCCTGGAGGATACAGGGATATGCACATACGTGTGTGAGTTTGTCATAATTTCACGTCCATTGTCAGCGTTTATTCAGCATGGCGGCAGGCAGGACGAGGCGGTAGGGGACGGAAAGGACCGAGACATTTATGCTTTATCCTGGCTGGTGCGGCGCCCATTGTCGTTGTTATTTTTGTGGGGCGTAATTATTTGTTTTGGCTTGCCGGGTTCATTTACTCCACCGAAAAGAAAATACCCCAAAGGAGTCGCACTCGCTGTGTATGTGTTTTGCATGTGCCTGCTTCCTCCTGTGTGTTTGTTCACATGTGTTTTAATTTCTGTTTGTTGTTTTTCACAACAGCAACAGTAACGGCAGCAAAAACAATAAAAAGAGTGTCTCTGTGCTGTGTTTGTTGTTTCAGCGGGTTCAAGCAATTACAAATTATGGCCCAGTTCCTAGGGTTACCTTTTCTTAATTGTTTTTCCTGCGACGGATTTTTGAGCGAAACTATTTATCTTCCTAAAGGGACACTCGACGGCGAGTGGGGAAAATCAATAACCCCGAAAAGCTTTAAAGTTAGAGAGAGAGCTCTGTGTGGCTTTGCTGGGTTAGCCGGGAAAATCGAGCAGGAAAAACCGGTTTAATGAGCCGGCTGCCTCGCTGCCTGATGGACGCCTTGCACGCAACGACACCAAACATGTCCTGTGCTTATTAAATTTCGTGAGGCAAGTGCCGAAGGACTAAAGGCAGCAGTGGGTGCACTTGAAAAAATCTACAGTTCACCAGAGAGTTCTGGAAGGGATTTGTGCTAAATAAAGGCAGTTCTGGTTCCTGCTTCTCCCACTTAGATTTCTCTCTCTGCAGCCGTTGAAGTTGCAGCCGGAGAAATGCCAACAAAGCAAAGCCGGGAACGTCAGGATATTAAGGACACTGGCCGGGAAGAGGGCATAAAAAGCAACGACTTGGTCACGACCAATAAGATGGAAGACAATTCAATTGAAAAAAATCAACGATCGATAATCTTTACCACTGACCGCACACACGCTCTCCGGCACTCTGGTTCTCTGGCACTCTGGCACTCTGGCAGTCGGACAGTCTGGCAGCCAATGTCCGTTGGTCCTTGAAGTGCCTGCCTTTGCTCCAGTTCCAATTCCAGCTTCAGAGTTGTCCTTGCTCCCCTGCCATCCTTCTCTCGCCGGGTCTGCTCCATTTACATGTTTATCGGAGCCGCCTTTCCTTTTCTACTTCTGTGCGTTGGCAACTTGAGCGTGTGCTTTTTAATTCGCCTTACTTGCTTCCAAGTGGCCCAGAGCCAGGCCCGGAGACGGCAGCTTCCTTAATTTTGTTTGACTTCAGCTAAAGTTTAATGATGGACTCATGTACTCGGGGCTGCACAGCGCCGGAAGATGAGCCCAGGCTCTGGAGAGTTACACTCAAGTGCTTTGTAATCGACTGCAATCAACACGAGCAGCAAAACGCAGGAGGCTTAGTCGGAGCCAAAGGATAATAATGATGCGATTACGGGACCCTAGCTGAGGGAGTATTATATAATAGTTTATTTAATTCCAGTTGCAAAGCAGGGAAAAAGCTCTCAGAGGGCCTACTGCGGAGTTAAACGTTATTAAAGGGTAATATTATGGATCATCACTGACTGAGTTGGTACTGGAATTAAATAATGAATATATATAATATTTCTAAGACTGAAATCTGTGATAGAGAGCTCTATAAGAGCCTAAAGATTACCATGATATATATTTTAAAAATATACAACATTATTTGTAGACCTTTAAAATAGGTTTATTTTTATAATAAAACTAAGAAGAGCTTAAGAAAGAACTTATGATTAATTTCAGGTATGAATTTCAGTCAAAAGACAACACAAACCTTGTTTATATCTCCAATTACTGCAATTAGTATTTCTAAGACTAAAATCTGTGATAGAGATTTCTTTAAGAGCCTAAAGATTACTCTGATATATGTTTAAAACATATAAAAAAAGACCTTTTAAAAGAGTTTTATAATAAAAGTAAGAAGAGTGTAAGACAGAGCTTAGGTATAATTTCAGGTATGAATATCAGTCTAAAGATAATGCAATCCTTGTTCAAACCTCCATTTAATCACTATTTAAATGTTATACCAGATAAGCAGACTTAAGAAGTGGAATTCATGTAAGAAAAGGCCTCCGATCGGGCGCGTTAATCCCATTTCTCGAGATGATTATCCGACACTGCAGCTCATTATCTTAGCTTCAGCCGGAGGCGTTCTCAAAACACACAAAATACGAGTTTGGGACTGGAGTACACACGTGCACTAGCGCCGACTCGCTCACTCCCTTAGTTTTAAATAAACAAGGAAGTAATTAACATTTTCGGGCATTTCTTCAGTGTTTTTTTTTGCCTCCTCTCCGTCTGCTAGCCAGCAGCTCGTTTCTACTTCATTTACTTTGCTTACTCAAATTTCGGGGCAGCCTATTTACATGCACAAAAACTTTTACTTCAGGGTTTTTTCCGTATTATTTCCCCTTTTTTTGATGTTGTTTGTCGCAGCCCTGGGGCTGCACTTTATAAAGTGTTAACTTGCCGAACCTGAACCCTTTCGGAGGCACAGAGAGACCCAGAGAGGACTGGGAACAAGAGACGGCGTGTTTTGGCCATATAAAACTTTGATTTGATTTCCGCTCCCCATAACCTAATGCCCCGTTATGCGCAGCTTAAATATTTATTAATACATTTTATTAAACGATAAAACGGTTTATGGTGGCAACAAAACGTGTGTCTCGTCTAATCAAACATTTTATGCCCCACTCTGCCCTACCTGGGGCCCAGCACTGTGTTTGTTTGTATTAAAAATGCATAAACCCATAACCACATAATTAGTTTTTATAAGCGGAGAGCTCCGGGCCCGAGCTAATTTTGCATGCGCCCCGAAAATGCCTAACTATGCTTATTTTTATTTAAATAAAGCCCATAAATGTTTATACGGCCTGTGTGCGTCCAAAAACTTACTTTATGGGCCTCATAAAAAGTGGAGCATGGATTGCCGATGGCATAACCTATCCGAGATCGAGATCGAGACCGAGAACTTGCTATGAGGCCTGTCAAATCCATCGCACGAAGCCATCAGGCCACGGTGAGATGACAAATCCGATGGAGAAACTAGTTTTGATTCGGCGGAGGGAGATCTTATCGAGCCCTCAGCCGAGGCAACAAATGAACCTGACCAAAAATCCGCCGGCCAGCGGTTTCTGATTTCATAAAAAACTACTATATGTCCGATCTGTCCAACAAAGTTATAAAATCAGCACGCGTAGCTAAACCGTTTAAAATCAAATGCCATCTCCAGCAGCTCCATCACCGGCCAGGGATGGGTTTCTGAGACTCCACTCCCCCACAGAGAAATTTATTAAGTGGAAGATAAGCATCTGGGGGCCGAGGAGACTTGACTTGACCATTGATTGATATGCCAGATACTCGCCGCGGACGGATACTCGAGTGTATCCACCGCTCAGACACAGGCCCCTAATGGCCGAGATGGGCTTACATGTCGGCGTCGCGGGTCATTGCTTTTGCGGGGCTAATAATAGAGGTTAACTAAGCTAATGAAAACGACTCGGCCAGCCGCGGCCGGGCTTCAAAAGTCTAAATACTAAATATGAACGCAGTTAAATGGGATTTTATTTGTATTTTCGGGGCAGGGGAAGAGGAAACGACTGAGGTTTTTACGACCCAGGAACGTTGACGATGATTTCTTATCTCCGATTTCCTGAGCAGTCAAAAAATCGATTTGGGTTCTTCCTTAATAAAATTGTGACGGAAAATGAGGAGCCTTTTCTTGCCTACTTTAATTTTTGGGTAAAAAAGTCTTGATATGAATTTCTTTTTCTATTTTAATAAATGTATTGTCACAGAAGTAGGTACTATTTATCCTGATGATAATGTAATATATTACGGCTTATCCACCAATAGTATATTATTTCCCTAAACCTTATTTACTGTTTCTTAACTCAACATTTTTTATTTCTACTTTAAAATCTATTTAGTTTGTATTAAGCTATAAATTCAAATGAAGATTATTTCTCTTTTATTTCCATCAAAGTAAGAGGTCTTAAGTCTCTCCCATCTCTTATTAATTTCAATGCTTCCCTTATATAAATCCCATTTTATACATTTATTAGTAAGACAAATTAATCATCTCCCAACCAATCCCTGCTTTAATTCCCTTCACTTTCTATCAAATGTCTTTCGTTTTCTAAAGACCTTGACTTGCCGCCTCGAACAATGTGGAACAATTAATATTCCCCGAGACTCTGCTGCCATTGGCATTCCCTGTATCAGCAGCTATATCTCAGGGCCCGCATAATATCGAGCTATTTGGACTGATTTGGCTTACGGGGCAGCTGCAATTAATTAAATCTCTTCACCTTGATCGGCAAACGAAGCAGTTTTGTCCGCCGCTATCTACGCACATATCTAATTCCGCATAATGTGCATTATATTCGCTTATTTATCTTAGTTGGAGATGCGAGACATTTGTTTACTAATAATACACTGAACTCAAATACACCTTGCCCCTCGCAGCCTCATTTGTGATTCAGAGTTGAGGGAATGTTTGAATTTAATAGGCCCCCTAGATGACTTCGATGGGCAGGCACTGATAAGAGCTCTCGTAATGAGCAAACATTTTAGTATTGAAATTTTAATTAGCTATTGCGCCATAAAAATACAAAAAAAAAAGAGAGCCGAGGCCCGAAAAGGAAAACCAAAAATTATGAAAATTATGCCCAAGTTTCGGTTAGTTTGGTTTTCTTTATTTTTTATTGAAATTTATGCCCGGTGACAGTTGAACCCCCTGTTCATGGGGGAAATTAACCCAAAGCTTGGCCATAAAATGCATTAACTCAGCCTAGAATTTTTTCATATTTTACGATTGCGTTTTTTATTGTCTAAAAAACTTAAAGGGATCGGGTGAGGCTAGAGCTAGGGCCTTCGTTGATTGCGCGGACCATGCAGGTTGGCATTTTATTAATGAGATTAATCAATTTTTGTTTTCTTCATTATCGCGATGCTGGCCGGAGTTCTGGAGTTCTATTCGGCCCTTTTTTTGTTGGCTGAGTCTCCGCTCTCCGGTATCTGATGGCGTTTTTTACGATGCCTCTCGCTCGGATCTAGATATTTATGTGGGAGTTCTCCAGTTGACGGCTTTTTACGATCTGTCAACGCAGGCCAACGTGTAGAATATATGAGCTCAATTGTCTGTTTTACGACTGCAGCTCATTTGCTTAGCACTCCGCAGCCCCCGTCCCGTCCCCGTCCCCGTACCCTGCCTTAACCCCTGGCGTCTGAGGCGCAGCCTGTCAACAGTTTACACAAACAGCACACGAACTTGCAGGGAGCAGGGCCCTGGGAGCCGAGAGCGTTTTATGTGCACTACAAAATGTATGAAATGTACTGCTAATAGCAACCCGAAGCCAGGAACCCAACTCCCCCGGGTGCCGATACCCCCATAGATGAATGTAGGGCCTGTGTCAAGGGTCCCGCAAGGTGCAAACAACTAAAAAAGGCACTGAACTTGGCTCGGTTTTACGACTCGCATCGGCAACCTGCATTGCCCCATCGATGACACTGAGAGCGAAAGTAGAATGTCTGAGGACAGTTTACGACCCTGGCGCAGGAACTCTATTAGGCTCGAGTTAGGAATGAAGGATTTCAGGACACCTATGGCCCTTAAAGGGTGCTGAGCCAGTGCTAAAGCAAGCGCTTTCTAAACGGTCAGGAAATATAAAGGAAATAAGGTTAGGTAAGTAAAAGTAAGTAAAACTACAGACAGGAAAATATATACTTAAAAACAGATTGTATTTGGGTTTTTTATATATTTTTTAAACAGAGCTTCAGCAAAAGTTAAATATATTGAACATAATAATGGTATTTAAAGTGTTTTAGATATTAAACATAAATAATAATCATAATAAAAATATAACAGAATTGGATTGAAATATAGGTGACATACATTTTCTTTCTTTTATAACAAATTATTCTTTGTTTTATAAACCATTTTAATAGTAGAAAATATATTCTAAGCCATTAAAAATATTATCAAACTTGTTAAATTAAATTAAAATCGATATGTTAACCAGTAAACTTCTTTCTAAAGACTCTACAATCATTATTTACTATTTATTTTCTGTACAACACACTCTCTGGATGAAATGAATCGTTCTGTAACCATAAATAAATACTACTTGTAATAAATCAGGCGTAAAACTACAAGCAAGCAAAACATCTAAGAAAATTGGCAAAACAAAATATCTTTAAGCCGCAACGGACTATTAATTCCCTGTTCATAACAACGCAACATTACACAAATGATCCTAGGATCCTCTGAGTTCCTGGCACATCTGTTCAAGAAATTTGTTTACCTTCGGGATTTACGCAGACTGTGAAAATGGCATTCCTCTCTTTATTCGTGTCAAACGCATGAATCACTCCCAACCACAGGGCACTGAGAAAGTGCAACCGAAATGCTTCTTCAAAGAGGCAACATTCCCATAATTTCTTGCAATTTCCGAGCCATTGTTTCGGCTGATCGACCGTAAAACCTCCATACAAAACCAGAACAAAAACGCTGTGGGCCATGCCATTTTTTTGGCCATATCCCCTTGACAATTCACACAAGCAAAAGGGCAATTAAATTCCGGGAATTATCGGAACTAACCACAAAAGCGCAGCAGCCGAAGGAAATCGTAAGTATAACTGGAGTCTTTGGGTTCAATGCAGCCGATGTCCGACAAAGGTCACCGAAAGAAAAAATAAATAAAGAAAAAACGGCAAACAATGGACCAGGCCCGAACCAAAAGAGAAGCAGAAGCTGAAGCTGGCCGGGAATCGGGCCTAGAGCAGGTAGAGCGGTGCAGAGTTTGATGCCTCATCACGGCCATCAGGTGGCATGACAATTAAAATTAGGTAACACAGTGAAAATTGGAAAGTTGCCGCCTCCGAGAACTTTGAACTGCCGCCGATGCTCCGGATTTGCCCTGCCGTCTGCCTTTGATGACCGCCGACCTCTGGCCGAAGTCTGATGAAGTAATTCAGTGGCCTGGCATTTAACTAAATATTTTGATTAAAGCCGGCCCAGACTTTAAGCCAAGTCAGTCTCGGTCGCGGGAAAGAGACCGGGGGAACCCAGAAAAAATCAATAGACTTCCGCTGCCGCCGCTTTATTTAAATGGCAAGTTCACGCCCGCCGGTCCGTCCTCGGTTCTGTATGCGTTGTCTGGCCTGTCCATTAAAAGCAAATTCCTCAAAAACTTGGCTGTCAGCAGCAAACAATGTCAACATGCCCGGAACATGGGACGGGCCAGGATGGGACACTGGGACAGCGGCTCCTTTGGGTCACCCTCCTCGAGAAAGGCGAAATATTCATGCGAAAATTTGTTAACTTTTTCTTTTGGGGCCTGGGACAAACACACAAAAGGGCTAAGCTATACAATTTGGGGCCATCTATCGCTGTCGCTTCCTACTCCTTTTTTATTCATGAGCACACAAAAATAATACAAATGAAAATAATAAAAATACAAATTGAAAGGAAAACAAAACACTTTTTGTGTTCTGTCCTCCGTCCCGGGGTTGGACTTTCTCGCTCTGTGCCGGGCTCTGTGTGTGCGTGTGGCAAATAAAAATAAATATATTATTTTACACGCTGCCAAGACGCGCGCCAGACGCTGCACAAATCTAATTCAAATTCAGCTGAAGAAGTGGCAAAATAATGTGCGAGCAGGGCGTGCACTGCCGGGATGGACTCGGTGCTGGGCGGCGGAATCCTTTTCGTCCTGCGGGCGGTCCGTGACGACCATAAAAAGGCAGGAAAAGGGCGACGCCGGCACAGGCCGCCCATTTGTTGTAGTCTCCCCCGGAATAACTCACTCATATATGCGATCTAACGATTCAGAACCAGACTGAAACCAATACGTGTCGCTGAGCGTTGGCGTTGGCTACATTAACATATTTGTTTTGTCTGGGTGGGACATCCACTCTTCCTTTCCTTGGACTTAAAGTGCACACGAAGTTATGGCGACAATGGTGAAGGATAAATATGGAATTGTCACGGGGTTATTGAGCGAAAATTAAAAAACTCTCTCAATCAAAGGCAAGATTTGTATTTATTTTAATAATAAAAGAAAGCAACCTAGCACAGGCAAGTAAATGTCTTTATCTTAGTAGTTATTAAACTAAATAACTAAGTTGAGTTTTAGGTATTCAGTTTTCTTTTCTTTTAAAGAAAAAACAATCCCTTTGATCCGAGAATAATCATAAATTAATATCCCCCGCTTTCCTAGTTTAACAAGTTTAGCTTCAGCCTTGCTTAGGGTATTTGCTTTTCCAATCCAATTTATTCTCTCTATATATATATTTATATATAAGAAAAAATCGTTTAATGAATTCCATATTTGCCCGTGCCAGGGAATGCTCGTTCTCCCCTTTGGGAGACTCTAACAAGCTCTGGCAGCTGTCCCGCAGTTCTCTCGCCCCCTTTCTCGCCCCCCCTCCCGAATTCTCTCTTCGCTGTCTCTGTCACTCCGCCCGTATCCACTTAGACAGCTCAGGCATAAAAAACATATGTTGCCTTTGGTCCTTTCACTCCTTCTGCCGGCGTGTCCTGGCGCCCACGAAGCTCGACGGGTTGTGCTTTTTCCAACAATTGGTTTTTAGGTGGCAGTCGAGCACATTTTAAGTGGTAATCATTTACGCTTCGCAAATAAATACCGAGTTTGTGATTTGAATTTTCCTTCCATTTCCATTTCCATCTCCATTTCTCCACTTCTCTTTTCCACTCCTCTCTGTCCCCGTCTGTTTCGGTTTCTGTTTTATTTTCGTTTCGGGCTCCCTTGCTTTGTTTTGCGCCATTTTCGGCTTTTCTTTTGGGTTATTTTGCAGCTTTCCCTCTCGCCTGTCATAAAAACAGCAACCGTAGGACATTGTAAATTTTAAAGGTTAACCCTTTCGGCCCTGCTTTTATGGCAGAACCAGAGATTTGAGAGTTAAGTCCGCCGGGATTAGGCTCTTTAAGTTCCGCCGCACTCTGCCCGCCCCTGCCACTTATTATTATCGATCATCGGCCGTTGGGATCTGGAACTGGAACTGAAACTGGTTTTCCAATTACTCTCTCGGCCGGCTGGCACTCATTAACCCATTAGGGCCAGCCTATTAACTAAGTCCAAAGTACTTTCGATGGCTCGACGGCTGAAAAGTAAAAACCCCAAGACAAATGAAAGTTACCATTGTCTGAGAAATGGCTTTCGAGAACCGAACCTCGGCTGAAACCGCAGATGCTTACCGATTCTGGAGATCTGCGTCTGGATCTTTAGCTCTCAGTTAATGATCCACACGCAGTTCCTGAAGGCAGGAGAGGGACTGAGGCACCGAAAGAAATATTTTTCTGTACATTATATGGCTTAACAATAATTTTAATACAATTTTTGAAACCTTAGCTAATGGTGTTATGATACTGTATTAAAAACTTTATTAATTAGAGTTTTCATTAGAGGCT
>JAEIIF010012940.1:0-12159 GCA_018874455.1 Drosophila trapezifrons | reverse complement strand
GTATAGTCGTCTTGCTCGCACTTACGTTAAATCCTTTGTCAAGCCTCTAATGAAAACTCTTATTAAAGAAGTTTTAAATACAGTATCATAATACTATAAACATTACTTTTTCAAAGATTAAAGTATTTTTCTCCGTGAAGTCCCTTGCTTTGCTCCACACCTTGATTAGTCAGACAGATATTCCGATAATTACCTGGCCAGGAGGAGAAAGCGCCTTCTCTGCCAGTCTCTGTCAGCCTCTGTGTCCTGCTGTCTGCTCCTGCAAACAAGGATAGCAATCAATTGCTAAACATGTTGCCATTGACGATGATGGCACCACCACCACCACCACCCACCCGGAGCAAGCCAATTCGGCTCTCCACACAAAGGCCATAAAACGCTTGACTACCGATTGATCTGGCAAGTGGAGCAGAAGATATGTGTTTTCGGCTCCGCCATATGAGTTGGCGTGGGCTCCGACCGGACCAGGACCCAGGAGGAGTGACTGATGAAACTATAATTGGCAGCGAGGGCAACTGGACCTGTGTGGATCCTAATGAGGCAATATCACAAGTTCTTTGTTTCGTTCTTTGTACTCTTCAGAGAAGGTGCGAGAAATGGAAGTTCAATTAATAAAGTTCCATAGACAACAGCAAGCTTAAATATTTAACTAGATAAAAAGATGCACCTAAAATCCATAGCCAAGCTTAAAGAGAACCCCGAGCTGGAATATAATTTCTGAATGCTTATCGAAAGTCTAACATTTAACCTTCAAAAGCTGGAGACTCAGGTGAATCTCATGGCTGGATCCAGTCAATTTGCATTCTTATTTAAATTTGATGCTGCTTAGCGAAACTTTGTTAAATTCAACGAAACTGAATTGAAGCTCCTAACGAAATTTAATAGAATTTCTTTCTTTCGCGTGAAAAATATCTTTTGTTTTCAGCGCCTTTGTTCCACCTGAGCACGGCGAGTAAACTTTTAGCTGTTATCTTTCTCACTCATTGGCCAAGTCATTGTCATGCATAGAGTTTCCCTCTCTATCGCAGGCCATATCCTCGTCTCTTTTTCTGCCCCGGCCTTGTTCCTTCCCGTCGTCGCCTTTGGCATAAATTTTCACTTCTGTCGTGAAGAGCATGGCCAAGTTCCACTCGGGAGACCCCTTCAACTTTTCCTCGTTTGATTTGTTTTTCCTAATTCCCTGACTTTCAGCCAGGCAAAAACCAACAACACGCATGGCCTGTCGGCTTTTCCAGTGCGGAAGCCATTTGCTTAATTAAAAATTACATACATTCGATCTGTTGTGCAACACTTGAACCGAAATAAACGCCAAATCGGCTTATGTCAACCGATTTAATTGGTAAATGCACAAAAATAGCTAGCATTTCCCCATTATGCACCATTCCCGGTGGTCTTGGGGGCTTTCAAATCATATTTCCATTTGATAACGGTCTGAATTAGGCCGATTGGCTGACTAATGTGTTTGGAAAGCTCTCCTCTCCGGATCGAATTTCACGGCTGAATGTGATTAAGAGCTGCATCCAATCAAGAAGCGAAATTAATTTTGAAAATGATTTCCTGTGCGATGCAGGGAATTAACTCGGCATCAGTTTCATTAGCTCTTTGCTAGATGAGCGCTGATTTCATCCTTAATTAGCCAAGGGAAAATTGTATATTTTCATTAGTGTAATGATTTATTTGGTAGCTATTTGATATGGTTTATAAGCCCCTCCTGGGATATTTTTTGTAACCTGTAGAGGATTACATTAAAACAAAAATTGTTTTTCTTGTTTATTAAATATTATATTTTAGAGGAATACGATTTACTGCAGAAGATATTTATCCATATTTTAAATGGGACTGCCGATTTATGATTTTTTCTTGTAGCGAACTAATTGTAATAAAGTACTTCGTACTTATATGAATAGCTTAATCAATTTGGTACTCTTCTGTAATTAAGGTTGTGTAATTTTCAAGATAGGCTAATATTTTCCTATCATCCCAAAATATTTACTGATTAAAACTTTCTTTTAGGCAGAGTTACAAAATAAAACTTTGCGAGTTACCGCAACTTTCTGCCACATTTTCATCCCACACACATTGTTGCTTTATGGTTCTAGCCCTAACTCACATAAAAAGATTCGCACCTGGCTGACGACGCCTGGCGCCTGAAATATGTTGCCATAATTTATGTATTTGCTCTCCGACCCCGCTTTCCACTTGATTCCGGATAAAATGTCCGTATGAGCTCATCCGTGCGGCGACGAGGCGCTCACGTTCTCACCTGGATGCCGGGTTCCGGGCTCTGGACTCCGGACTCCCGACTACGGACACCGGCTGCTGCTGGATCCTCCAACGTCATTGTCGTTTGGCCAGGTCATGATTTATAAATAATTAAATATTTATTTTCGCACATCGTAAATGACGCTGGCAGCCATCGATGAGGGTCGGGTAGGCAGCTGGGTGACGGGCCGGGAGGTTTGTTTTGCGGGTTTTGGCACTTGGCCCCAAACCATATGCTCATTAATATTAATAAGGCGATGTTAGCGAGCAGCACATGGCCCAGCCCTTCGACCCGGGTTTCCCCAATTTTTCCCACCTCAACAGGTGGCTCCGCACACGTGTCGCCATCGCCCGACAACGGCCTTGCCCTTGCCAGGCCGTAATCAAGTCAAGTGCCATCGACTTTGCCACAGAAAGTTTCAGTTATAAAGCTCTAGGCCCTGGGTGGGGTGCTTTCGTTTTGGGCCCAGAAAACCTCGGCTCGAATCCAATTTCCATTATCCAATTTAACGCCGGCATGCGCGCATAAATAAGCCTCGCCTCGACTGGGATAGAGATCCTGGACCTCGGCGGGATGATCCGATCCCGGGACGACCTCCGAAATGCTTTGTTATGCAAATCTCAGCGAAAAATAAAGACGGAATAATATCAATCTTCTACTTGGCCAAGCCAAAACATATTTTGTGAGGCCTACACCCCCTGGACCACATTTACTGGCAATTGAAGCTCTACCGAATATTTGTCCCTGTCAACTTTAAGTAAGTTA
The DNA here is from genome assembly GCA_018874455.1 of Drosophila trapezifrons. NCBI lineage: Eukaryota > Metazoa > Arthropoda > Insecta > Diptera > Drosophilidae > Drosophila > Drosophila trapezifrons. The sequence continues at coordinate 9,131 of JAEIIF010012940.1, read as the reverse complement.
AAGTGAAAGAAAATCTGGGAGAAAAATGTGGAAGGTATATTTTGTTCACGAAATTTGAGAAGGAAATTATTTTTATATAAATTTATGGGGACACCCACGAAAGAGCTTAAAGATAAACCAAGGTAAAAAATTGTTAGGGATTGTTACATATACATTATGCTCTAGAAAAAGTCCTTTCTGATATTACGATAATTACCTTGGGCATCCCTTTAGGGCAAATAAACAATTTTCCCCGAAATTTGTCTCATTCAGCTTTAAGTTCAAGGAGAAGAAAATTGTCTGGGGACATTTTCGATGAGTTCACAGAATGGGATATTGAAATATATAATTTATTATTTATATGTAAACAACCAAGAACGACGACCGAGAGACAAAACCAGAGACAAAAGCGAACGTTTACCAGTTTCATGAATTTTTCACTGAAACCAGAATAAAGTGAACGAAAACAAAGGGAAATGCTAAAGTAAAATAAAACGCCTACATGAAAGACACTTTGTTAGCTTTGTGAAGGTCGGACCACGCCCCCAGTACCCCAGCCCCCCAATATCACAGGTGTGCGTGTCGTGTGTATGTGTGTGTGTATGCGTGAGTTTGGTTTTCAAAACAAAAAATGGCACTTGAAGTAACGAAAGGTTTAATGGACAAATGCTACACCCTAAAACATGAATAAAATAATTATAAATAAATCAATAATATTTTTATAAGAAGATATACATATATATTTTAAAGGTTAATTGCTTTAGGTAGCTTTTTTTAAATTATTCAAACATGAGCACAGTCCAATATAACCATTGCTACCTCTTGGATGAATAAAGTGCCACAAAAACATCCCACAATAGAGCAAAAAACCGAAACTCGTGCTCAACGCTTAAAAGTCGATTTCAGGCTTTTTTGCCGCTTAAAAATGTTTTCGTATATTTTTTTCCCCCGTTGCGTATATCAGAGGTGAGCGAGCAATTTTCTCTTATCTCAATAACTTGATTTATGCTCCTCGGTCCGACGCCAAAAAAAACCCAACAAAGTTCATCGATTATGAAGGGAGAGTTTGGGGAGGCAGCCTTTAAGTCTATGAATTTTCATACAAAATGAGCCACGCGCGCTTTCAGCAACATTTAATGTCAGCGTCAACAGCGTGTCGCGCCTTTTGTTCCTATCCCTCCGATATATCCTATAGCTTTTTCACTTTGCTCCGCAACGCATAGCATTTAGACAATAAATTAATTTCAGAGGTTAACAGAGAACCAACAACGGCAAAATCAACTCAAATCAGTGTCTAGACGAGGTGGAAAACTATGGTTTGGTGGGGCGTTGGAAATGGAGGAAAACTCAGGGAAAAACCCCTGGAAGGGCGCGTGCTGAATTTAAAGATATGACAGGGAGTCGTGGGGACTGCTTATCCTCATCCAGTGCCCGGGGCTTATTTGCTTGTGGATTTTTCTGTTTGGGTTTTCATATTCATCCTTGTAATGGCTTACAGCTCGTGCGTGAGCGGAATTATGTCACGGCATCATTTGCAGGCGCTTCCGGGGCTCAGGAAAATATTCAAGAAAAATAACAGCCAAATAAGTGAATTTGAATGTATGGCAGCAAAGGATAAATAAACATTAAGGAAAATTGAGAGCAAATTTGGTAAATTAAACAATAATAAATAACAACCTTTCCACCCCTTTAAAGAGGTTTCTTTACAAAATCGTTTTCTTAATGATTCAAAGGTACGAAATTTCCATAGAAATTACTGCTTAAATCGGACCACAAACGTATCACTTTACAGAGGAGAGCAAGGGAAAAATACCGCACAAAGGAAGTAAGTTCCGGAAGCCGAAGGATGTGTACCCTTGCATTTATAGACTGCCACTACTAAATATAATTTCTATCTTTCTACTTTGTTTATAAATTATATGTATTATTAATTTATAAGTAAGATATATAGGAAGTATTTTTACTAATATTCTTGCTTTTAATTTATGCATTACCTTAAACATGAAAAAGGACCTCAAAAAAGGGTACCAAAGAAAAGCATTTATTATATGCAGAAAGTCGGTGAGACGTTGAGAAAGAGATGCAAATGTGGAGAATGACTGAACAATAAAATGCGAAATATGTGACTTAAAATGCACGTAAAACCCCGAAGGAATGTGACAAAGTTGCGCGTTCTTTACACAGCCCCGCCCTATCTTCGACCTCATCATCGGCCTTCGACTTGCTATAAAAATATGTACACAGCAAAGGATTGTTTGACATAAATTTATGGACTTTTTCGTCCTTTTCCTTGATGTTGCGCCAGGAACAGGACGTGATGGTGCGATAAACGGACAGTGTCCGCATAAATCGTATCGCAGCCGAACACATATAACAACATAAACAAGCCCAAATGGAGGTCAACATCGTAAAAAGCAGCGGTTCAGAGGCCAAACATGATGTTGAATAAGAAAATAAATGGGGAGGGGTCCCAACTATAACCCGATATGCAGATCATTGAAATTGTTTCGCCTACACACACAAATTATGACTTTTCGAACATGACAGGGCCTAAGTAAGTTGACATAAAATTTATGGCCGCCGAATAACCGTCCGAATGTTGGCTAAGTGAAACATGAGCCCATAAAAATGATGACTAGGCCTCTAAATATTCCAAATGAAAATAGAAATTCCCATCAACTATTCTAGCTATAAAACACGCTAAATGGTTTCGCCCTTGATGGGATTAATAAAGTTGGCAGTGCAAAAGTGGCGTTCGCAGTAGTAGAGTAGAGAGTTTAGAGGCCAAGAAATATTAATATCCGCAATTATATTTATAGTTTTGGGGTTACAGGAGTAATATCTGTAACCCAAGTAAATCACAAAAGTTTTCATGGTTTTTACACATGCTAGCGATGCTTAAAAATTTATTACTTAGGAAAAACTCAAGAGTAAGTCTTTACTTCCAGAAGATTCAAGTCCACTTAAGTCTTTATATTGGATACCAATAGGCGAATAATTAATCCCACTAAATCACTTAATGCAATCGATAGTTCTGCGAAGATTTCTCCTGTTTTCCTGTAACAAAGGCTCTCCTGGTTGTCAGGCAGCGGAGGAAAACAAGACAATCAAACTTTCATCAGCAAATTTCTCAATGTTTTGCTGCCTTGGAAGTTTTTCCTATTTTCGTCATTCAAGCTGAAAGTTTTCAATTAGTCACACGACTGCACAATTAAATTTTTCTGCCACTCCCACAGCCCAGGACATCCCAGCGCTGTCCTTAGGTCCCTCAAAGGGCTCCTCTCGAGGACCACCTCTGGAAGCAGTAGGAAGGAGCAAAGACATTTATCTTCGGATGTTTCCTCCACAAGACCAGGAAAAGCTGTGGGAAAAGCGGAGTCACAAGTATTTTTTCCCATGGGACCAACTTGTCGTAATTCACTTGGAGCGCAAGTTTCGCCATCGATAAATTTTGCTGCGTCCGAACACTTGTTGCACTTTGAAGTTTTCCATCGGTTGAATGGACCATTCATGGATTGCTTGTTTGGTCGGTTTTCCGGACAGCAGAGTGGGTGCAAAGTTGGCCGGGAAAACAGCCCCACGGCCCACGGGCCGAGTGTCAAAGTAAATCACTTTCGCCGCTGAACATCGATTACAATTTTCGGCCATTTTTTATTGAATTCTATCAATTTATGGCCAAGGAGATAAGGGTATGGTGAGGCAAAACTTTGAAAAAAAGAGTCGAATCAACAGAAAGAAATGTATACATTAAGTTCATATTTATATAAAGGTTGTTAATTATATTGAGAACTATAGAAACTATAGATAATCAGATAATCGAGCTAATATCTGGAAATAATAAAAGCCCTTACTATTTTGTATTAAAACATACACATATACTTTTAATTTTCTAGTCTCTGATAAGTCAAATCAGTTCAGCATCGATAAACACTAAATCCTGCAGCGTAACAGATTATAAAAAAGCCCTCTCGACCCTTTCGAAATTCACAAAATATTTCGCTGACAGTTCCCATGATTAGCCATTAACATAAAGTTTTCGCAACTGATTTACTATATGAAGAGAACGGACATATTATGCAAAACGGTGCCCATCCATTTTAAGCCCGGCCAACAGATCCACGCATAACTCAGGACTGGCAACAACCGAATCGGTCTGTTGTGTGAGGCCGCAATTTGGGCCAACATTTCCATGGAGCCTGGCCGCCTGGCCTGACACGATGACGTGGCAGATGTTGCCACAAAAGTTGCACCGAGGAAAATATTTTTATGAAGGGGGAATTGAACAGAAAATAATTATAGAGAGTTTGTGGGTTTACAAACATTTATTTTTAGTTCATGTATTTAAATAAAGATTTAAATTAATTTGTTTTCTATTTATAGCATCATAAAAATCTTTAGAAAATAAATGAAGGAAATAAAAGATCTTTTTGGAAGAGTTGAGAGTGTTTTTAAGAACTTGCGTTTATTTTAATAAATAAAACCTAGATAAGCGAATATTTATAAGTGCTTAAATTATTCGATTATTTCGTTTTAATATTTATTTCATTCCCGAATAAGTTTGCTTAGTGTATTTTCCAAAAATGTTGTAACTCTGCTCTAATTGAAATGACAGGGCCAGTGAATCAGCTAATGCCAACATTTTGGGGCTTTAATAATAGCTGCCAATTTTAGGGAATTTAAGTCTTCTGCCAGGCAGAACGGGAACATTTCTCCGACTCAATTTGGTAATGAAACTGCCGCAAAAACGCAGTACCACGCCCACCTGAAGGGGCGTAAGAGAGCCAAAGCTGCACATAAAATGCCAAACTACAACTGGACCCGGCTTGACCAACCCTTGATGAACTGACGTATGAGTCCGAATCGGTATATCGGACCATTTCCAAAGGGAGGACGGTGGAAGGACAAGATGGACTCGACTGAATTATGCAATGGACAGTCGAAGGAGCAGTGGCACAAGTGCAACCAGAGAAACACTGAGAGAAGCCAGGCAGGAAATAAAAAAGAAGGTGGACGTATGGAGATCTGTGTCAAGTGGATACCTTTATTCGGTGGCAGAGCAAAGAGCTTTTTTTTGAGAGGATGTTGCACATATATACCCATATCCAGGTAGCCTCTGGGGGACTGGGAATTGACCCTGCTTGGGTAATTGCAAAATGTAATTGAGGTGCTCCTCGCCATTGAGGTTCGTCCTCGTCACTTCACCTGATTGATGGCAGCCGCAGAATTAAAGCGGCTTACTCTGGTCTATTTAAGGAATCGTAGTGTTAGTTTAAATAACTCTAGGTCGCTTTAGAGGCACAAGCCTTAAGGTAATTTAATTATCTAAGAATCTCACTGTAAACCATCCCATTGGCTGCTCATTTAAATTATTAAATTGCCAGCCAAGAAAACTTGTAATTTGATTTAGTCTCATTGAGACCATTTCGCTGTTCTTGATCCCTTTTTATCGTGTTTCCTTCCGTTTGGGTTAGACTTTTTTAACAGCTTTCGGGACCACCTTTGCCGGAAATTTCAATTAAAACCGTTTGAGGAAAGGCCAAATGATAGCACTTGATAAATTTCAATGCCCCAGAGACCCCGACAAAATTATAAATCAAAGGGGCAGCGCTCTCTTCTTTACAGAGAGGTGAAGATAGAGGAGGTAGAGGGCAGTTCAAGTGGCGATAAACAACTTAAAAGGTCGTGAACGAAATTTCAATAGAGAGTACCGCTTGACCCCATTTTCAGGGGGAACTGCCTCACTTTCTATTGCCAACTTTATTTGCTTTTCAGCGGCCTCTTCCCCCATGAAAACTTTTCACATTTTGTTTCCGTTTTCTATTTTTTTTTTTAAGTTTTCCCCTGGCACAATTAGTTTGGAAATTTTATTCGATTCCCCCATTGATGAATTCACTGAGAAATTAATTTGGTTTCGGCTGCGGCTGCTTGGCTGGCTAAACTTTTCCTTTTTCCAATTTAGCTCAATTTTTGAGCTCATTATCTGCTTCTGGTAACCTTTTGAAGTGGGAACTTTCTAGGGGTTTTTATTTTTTTTTGCGTGGTGAAACTTTTAATAGATTTATAAGAGTTTAAGGAAAGTTGGCAATATCATTTTTTTTTCTTCCTATTTTATTCGGATTTCCCTCATTGTTTTGCATATTTGTATTGCGTTGAAATGGGCCTATAAGGGGCTTAGGTTGAGTCCAAGGTAAAGCAAATTGAAACTTCGAGCTCTTAACTATTAAATTCAATCTAAATTCAATTGGAATTTCTAACCGAATTTCAGCAGCCATTCTGTGGTTGTTTAAGTGGCCCAAAACGGTCAGCGACCAACAAAGAAACTGTTACATTTTATTTATTTTATCAACGGACAGAATACCGCCTGCTAATGTTATTTACGTTCAATTGTTTCACACTGCCAATAACAACAATTAAGGCAACAGAAACAGGAATAGGAATAACAGACGAAATTTTATTATCAATACAAGCGAGAATGCGATGCTTAGGTATAAACCTATTGGCTTACCCTGTAAAATAAAACTAAAAGGGGTTAACAATTTACTGCTCAAGATATAGAAAAATATCGTAACTTAAATTAGATATTTTCGGAATTTCTAAATTAATAATGCTTTAATTAATATAATGTATAAATTTTTCTGCACAAGCTGACTACTTTTTTAGACCTAGCAAGTAATAATAAATCTATTAAAATACTTTCCATTGTATATTAAAAATCTAAAATAAAAAGAAAAATCTAAATATAAATCCGGGTATTTTCTAGTCGTAATATCTGGGACTCCTGGGTGTCTGTTTTCATTGAAATTAATGCAGATATATTGTCAATGTGTTAGTGGCAGTCTGTTTGTGTGTTTGTTGGTGTGCCACTGATAACAATGTCGATTTAATTACATTTTATTGACTCCGCCGCGTGGAGCCTTAAAGCGGTGGCCAGAGGGGCGGTGCCTGTCTCTGGCTAACGTGCGCGTCATCGTCATAAGCTCTTATCAAATAACAGTAGCACATTATGCCGTAATATAGATATATATTTACTCATACACAGATACTTTGGGACAGATTGTTGTTGCAATTTAATTATACTTCCATTCTGGGGCCTCTCTGTGAGCTTCTGATGAACTTAATTTGTTTTTTTTTTTTCTGCGCCGAGTATTTTTGTTTTCTGATTAAAGCAGAGCTGTGGGGTTGTTGCAGTATACGAGTATTTGTCATTTTAATGTTAAGAGTATTAAATGGAATTGCGGGGCTTAAATTGTCGCTTTTAATTGCAAAGAGAACAAATTAATTAGTGATAAAAAGGGATGGCATGTGACAAATATCTGACAGAAAAGTGTAAAAATAATATTTAAGTCTGAGCATAACATGGCATTATTTTTTCTGCAGCTTTTTTAGTTTGTCCAAAGATAGGGCATTAGAATCTCGACTTATCGCCGCTGTCGCACCTCTAGATTGTGTGTACGATGGGGTTGTTCTCGGCTACTCGTTGTTGCCGCTAATGTTGTTGGCCATAAGAACGTAATTACTCACACAAGCAACGGCGGGCGCACGGACACGTAGATGGACGCAGAAGGGTCACAAATACAAACACTTTATGTAATTACATTTAATTATCTGCATTGAGTTTGCGGTCTCTAAAGGCATTGGCGTCCCACACAGCAGAAGCTCAAGTACAAGAAGGTAGGGGCGGCACCCTCTCTCTAGCCGTTTATTAATTTAGGTTTTTTGTCCTGCAGCTGCAGAGGCAAGGCAGCGCACATCTGAGGCTTTTCCCCCTCCGGAAAAATGGCTTTCTGAGTAAGATATTTGGCAGCCAGCCCCTGGAAGTGTGCTGCATTTCACTGTGACAGCCCCTGCAGTGGAACTCGTACTCGCAATCGCACTTTCCGTATCGGCAGTAAGGATTCCGAGTTCCGGCAGCATTTATGGGAGCAGAGGCACATGCAGGGGATTCGCCTCCACGCGAGTCCTTTGACAAATTTGGCGAACCATTTCGTTGGCACATAAAGCCCTGGCCTGCCAATATACGGCAGCCGCCTACATAATGCATGGGGGTACAGTGCGTGACAAGAGTATATAAAATGGGTAGGAAATCGTAAAAAGTTTTTAAATGAAAGAAAGGGAATTTAGGCCGATTTTGAGCAACAAAATTACATATCTCTAACAATTTCTTGACAAAAACCCTATTTGCAATCGCATTCAAATAATTTAAATAACTTTATTTATTAATAAAATTTTCATACAGTGAATTTCTTCGGTCTAACCTAGATCACTGACTCAATTCTACTCTGTCTGAACTTAATAGTTACTCTTGAAAGTATTTTATGGCACGCACTGTATGTGTGGGACTTTTATGACATTTCATATATGCGCCTTGGCCACTCCTAGACTTGCTTCCTTTCCCCGCCTCAGTCATTCGTCGTCACAAAAGCAACAATGCCACATTGAGGATTCGCTTTTCCTTCTTGGCTGCGGAAAATGTGCTCTGCTCTTTAATATTATGCGATTTTGGGATATTTTGATTTAATAAGATTTCTTCAAAGCTCCGGGCTCTAGCTAAGGCGAAATTAATAATTCAGCTGGAGTGGGATAAGTCGGACAAATTTTGTATGGAAAGGAATGTATGATTGGCATTTAATAGAGGGAATATCTTTGAGGATATTAAAATTTAATTTCATTCAGTTAATTTTGGAGGGAACAAAAATTTCTTCGTTGATTTAATTAAACGTTGGTATTCTCTTTAACCTACACTAATTTATATTTTTTCTTTGACCAATTTCAAAGTTTATTGATTTATTTTCGGACATCATTAACCTTTGTGGAAGCTGGCCATTTTATGGGAATTTAGCAGGTATCTGGATTTTTTACGACGGTCTTAAATTCATGCTGTTCTTAATAAACTGAAGTAATAAATGTTGATGTCCTGCCATTATAGTTATGGCTTTGATAACTGCCACTGGACGATGATTTTACACTTTTTAAGAACATAAAAGTCAGCAGTGAATGAGTGTGTTTTTAAGATAATTGTAAACATTTAAAAAGGAATTGTTAAATAAACGGAAATTGTTTTTGGGGAAGTAACAAAATATGGGAGAATTTAAAAAGAAGCAAATTATTTTGGATTATCTGTGGACCTTTCTGCTCGCCTCTCTTTACCAACT
>JAEIIF010012929.1:0-20478 GCA_018874455.1 Drosophila trapezifrons | reverse complement strand
TTTTATATGAAGTTTTCCGCTCACGAAATTATTTCGTCGATGTTAGTACTAGGCTTAAGTTTAAGTTCATGTCGAGTCTTCGCATTATAAATAGGAATTAAAACTCAATGTTTGAGATTTCTCTTTTCTACCAACCATTTTTGATGATCTTTTCTTATTTTTAGACCCTTATCGGGGCTTATTAGAACTACTTCTTGAGATTGTCACCCCAAGAGATCAAGAAGGCTTTGTTATCAGTCGAGTTACACAAAACTCAGTGCATGAAGTCTGTTCACTTCCGTTCGCTATATTCTAATCAGTTTTTTTACTTGCTTGAAGACTATTACATTTCTCCAATCATCTGTTTGTTATCAACCCCTCTTTATGCTAAAGCTCTAAGCTAGTAACATAGAAAACGGAGTCATTCCTTTATACTAGACCTAAACTTTATTTAATTGCAAGAGCCCTCTATTTTTGCCGCCTTAGCCAGGCCTCCACTTCGTCAAAGTGGCGTCGCATCAAGCGGTGCTTCTCCAGCGTGCTGCTCTGAATGAATCGCTCGCCGCAGGTTCCACACACGAACGGACACTCGCCGGTGTGCTGCTGCAGGTGGAGCTTCAGATCCTTCGCCTGGCGGTAGCTCTTCTCGCAGTATGTGCACTTGTGCGGCTTCAGACCGCTGTGGGTGAGCATGTGGCGCTTGAGCTTGTCGGAGCGAGCAAAATCCTTGCCGCAGACTGTGCAGTGGAATGGCTTCTCACCGGTGTGCATCCTGCGGTGTGAGGCCAGCTCCGAATGCCTCGGAAAGGCCATCTCGCACAGATCACACTTGAAGGGCTTCTCGCCGGTGTGACGACGGGTGTGGGTAACGAGAGCGGCGGCAGATCGGGTCTCCATGCCGCACAGGGAGCACAGGAAACGCTTGATCGCCTCCTTGCGCTTCCGATCGCCATTTACATGAACATCGCGGATGTGGTTGTTTAGGCGGGACTTCATCTGGTAGGTGCGGTCGCAATGGGGACACTGCAACAGCGGCACCCCATCTTCGCCGGCGTCCTTATCCAAGTCGCCGGGTCCAGTCGCTCGCCTGTCGCCTATTGGATTGCTGGAAGAGGATTCGCTGTGCTGTAGTCGTACGTGTTGCTCTAGGTTCTCGGGCCACATGAACTTGTAAGAGCACTTGCTGCAAGAGTACATCTTCTCCTTGCTGCTGCACTGCCCCAGTCGGTGGTGATCCATGATGCTCTGTATGGATAAAACGTATTAAATTAGTTCCTATAAGCTTTGGCCCAGCTAGAAACCCACCTTGGACACACACTTGAAGATGCAGTCATCGCACTCGTGCGGCATCTTGTCGAATCGATGCATCGTCCGCTGATGCTGGATCATCTCGAACTTCCGCTTGCACTGCACGCTGCACAGCTCGCAGATGTAAACGTGACGACTGCCGCCACTCGACTGCATCTCGTCCTCAGTCTCCGAATCCTCTAGCTGCAACTCGAAACCGGACTCGTTTGTGATTGAATAATTGTGCGGCGAGTCGTAGCTCTGGTGAAGCGATAAGGATAGCTTCAGCTCCAGCTGGATGTGGGCCCGCAGATCCACGATACGCTCGAAGTGCAGGTTACACATCCGGCATGTGATTCTCTTCGTTCCGTTTGGCCGCGAGGTGGCCGCGATCAATGTCTCGGCCAGTGGAATGTCCTGCTCCTTGAGTCCATGGCGCTTCAGATGCTTCACCAGGTAGTCATGTCGGTAGAACTTGCGGCTGCACCACTGGCAGGGTATCAGCTTTGATTCCTCGGCATGTACGCTGAGCAGGTGAACGGTGAGGGATTTCTTTTTGTCGAAGACCCGCTTGCACTCGGGACACTCGAAGGTCTGGTTCTGTGAAAAGAGTTCAAGTTTGTAAGTATTCTACCCAATATTAATAGAGAAAACTCTTACTGTGATCCTATGCTCACGGAAATGGGTTTTCAGATTGTGTTTCCACCGGAAGCGGAGCGGACATTTGTGACAGAGGAAACGCTTCTGCGCATTCCTGCACTGCGACTCGTTGTGATGCCGCAACAGCTGCAGGCTGACGAAGCGTCCGTCACACCGCCCGCAGACATGTGGCGCCTCTGACCAACTGTGGCTCTGCCGCTGATGATCGTATAGGTGATATTTTCGCGGAAACTTCTGCTGGCAGAGCTCGCAGGTGTAGCTGCCCTTGCGGTTCTTCCGCCGCCTCTTGTTTTGCTGATCCTCGGGCTCACCGTCCACATCGCTTTCCGTCTCCGAGCTGTCCAGGTCCATTTCGTAGCCACTCTGGTTGGTGATCGAGTAGAAACGTTGATAAATGCCCGACGCCAAATCCTTGCGAATTAAGCCGATCAACTGCTCTTCGCCCAGGTCCTTGGAGTCGGGATAAAACAGTTCTGCGAGCTCATTTGGCTCCAGATTTGGTCTAGCGCCCAAGCTAACAATATCTGGATGCTCCTCCAAGTGTCGCCGCAGATCCGCAATCTTGTTGTACTGGCTCTGGCAGATCATGCACTCGATGAGCTTGTAGCCGTGCGGCTTGCAGAGATTCAGATCCACCGCCTTTGCCTTCTTGTGTTCGCTGATGTTTGCCGATCGCTTGGAGTTCCTGTGGACCTTCAGATGAGCCTCGAGGGCTTCGCTGCGGCTGAACTTGCGAATGCAGAGGGAGCAGCCGAACCAGTGGGTCTCCGGCTTGTGCACGCGGATTTCGTGGCGTTTTAGGTACTCGTTTCTCTTAAAACTCCTCGGGCAATCGTGGCATTTGAAAACAGACATCCTTCTAGCCTTCCACTTCTGGATGCGCTTATTCAGAGGCAGGTTATCCAGGGAGCTGCAAATGCCAATGGTTAATGTAATAAAGCATTTAGAATAAGTCTTTCTTTCAGGACCCACTCTTCATCATCGAAATCCGAGGTGGGGTCTTCTTCTGCCGGCCTCTCCACGCTTGGCGGTTCCCCCTCCAGCTTCACCGTCTCGATCATTGTCAGTGGATCCACGGACTTCTTGTTCTCCACATCCCGTTCGCCCGGTTCTGGCAGCTCGGAGCAGGTGATGCTAACATCGTTGTCGCCACACTCCTCGTCCTCCGTCTCCAACTTGACCTCTACGTGCTGCTCGGCGCACAGCTCCATGGGCGCCTCCTGCAGACAGTCGGTGGCGGTCGGTGCAGCGCCGTTCTTCAAATGCTTCATCAGCAGTTCGTTGGCGGCCAGCGCCTGCTTCACGAAGCAATAGGCACCCAATAGTTTCTTAGCGCAGCTGCTGCACAAGCACTGCGGCAGCTTTTTACTTGCACTCGCCTCCACCTGAAAGTAGTCTCATTTTAATTGCTTCTTTAATTCATTTTTAGAGCTTTGTTTACATTGATATCAGTTAGCTCCGCCAAAATCTCCGAGAGCAGCTTGTCCGGATACTTTTTCGAGGGCGTGGCCAGCTTCAGAAGGTTGTCGGTATCCGTGGAGTCGCAAGTGCGACAAATTACCGGCAGCTTCATGGCAAGGGCGTTTAATTAGCCCAATCAAAACCACTTTAGTGTAGTTATTCCAAAGTCAACAATCAGAAAATCAACATTTTTAAAGGTATGACCCTGTTCGATGCGGATAAAAATACTGACTAGTTGCGAAAAATACCAACAAATAGAAATAATATTGCTCAGCAGTGGGTGCGTTCAGCAGTAGTTTTTTATATGAAGGAAATGTACTTGCATCCCCTGCACACCAATTAAATTTTAATATTATAAAAACTACATTTAAAATCGATCAATCTCTCGGATTTATTTAATACAACGGATTAAAGAACGTAAAATCAATGTTAGTGATTACAACGGCGATTTATTTTGGATCACGGATTACCGTGTTGCTGGCGGCGCCCAAAGGTCGAATGTAAAATCAAGTGTACTTTATTCCTTTTACAACTACGATAGAACGGGGGTAAATTTGTTCTTTATTCTACGTTGGAGCTTAAAATAGTTTGTGGCATGTGCAGCATGGGCAGCATGCACGAAATCCGGATGAAAGCCAACACGACACGGAGCCTCGATCCAGCGGCCGCCTAGTACTTCTTTATCGTTTTTCGGATAAGGGCCAGGCGCTGCTTGTGCGCCTCCGTGACGGCGGCGCGCTTGTAGGGACGCAGCTCGTCCGTTCCAAACCCGGGTATCCACATGTTGTACTTGCGCTCGAAGTGGAGCTGCACATCGCGGACCTCGATCTTGTTGGCTTTCCTGTGTTTAGCAAACGCACTGGTGGACTTGACGGTGTCCTCGACGAAGTCATCGATTATCTGCAGCAGCAGCTCCTCGACATCTTCGTCCAGCTGCGTGGTGGTGTCCACCTCGCGGACGAGCTCGGTGAGTCGTGGCTTGGTAAGCATCTGCAATCGGAAAGGTAAATTAGGATAAGACATGGACGTGGTGGAATCGGGTGCAGCTTACGGGTGTATTCTCGGAGCCACCTCCGGCGGTTGTGTGATTGGATGACTTGCCACCACCACCAGAGACCGAACCCGCGGCCACCGGACCGCCGTTCTGCGAGGATGAGTTGCTGTTGTTGGTCATCGGACTGTGCTGGGAGGGCGAGGCCATGGCGGATGTGGACGTGTTGTGGTGCTGGTTTTGGGTCTGGTTTTGGTGGTGCTCGGCGTCGCCGTTGCTATCGAAAGTGGTAAAGAGATCCGACATTGCTATTGGGTTTCTTCACAGTCTTATCAAGTGGGTGGTGGGGAGGGTAGGTTTGTGGGGCAGGTGGAGCCGAAAGTGTAAAGTGGAGGAAGGGCGCACAGAAAAGGTGGGTAGGAGGAAAAGTGCACAGCCAAAGCCAAAAGCGTTATTTTACTTGTTGTTTTTGTTTGTTGTTGCTGCTTTTCAACTGCAGTCGATGTGTGTGTGTGTTTGTGATGAAAGTAAAAGAATAATTGTTAATTACATGGTGTGCCCAGTGTTAGGTGTGTTTCGTGTAAACTAAAATTTAAGTGCGCCCATTTCCAGGTGTGTTTTCCAACGCCCCAACAGTTTCCCCTAACTCATCGTACACTTACACTGATCGCCGGCAAAAAACTTTTCTCCTATTCTTAGGTTTTACTAAATTACAATACAAAATAAAAATATGCAGCTACGATTTCTGGTCCAACGCTAAAGGTGTGGCCAGTCCGGGAAGGCAGTAAAATGCCAGCCCCTTCCAGGTAACAGTTTATGGTATTATTCTATACTTTTAGGTATTTTTCAAAGCCAAAATATAATACAGATAACTATCTTGAGTAATTAAATGCAATTTTATATATATATTTATTTCTATTATGAGCTTTGCTTAAGTAAGCACTTAATATATATTATTGATATATTTTAAAATGTGAAAAGTAATGTTTTGAAGCCCAGACGGCATAGTTAATGAAACGGTCACACTGTTTAGAAGTTCAAAACAAAGACGGCGTATTTTCTTAAATATCACGTAGATAAGAAATTTCTTGCTTATTAATTCTGAAAATAGCTGCGTAATAGCACCATGTCAACGGCCGAGGAAACAACAGCAGCTGCGGATAACGCCGAGGATGTGCAGTTCGTGGATATGGCGTTCACCAAGGAGTTGCGTAAAGCCACAAAGGATGTGCATAACCTGACGGATGCGGTCATCAATGCAAAGTTCGCTTTTGGTGAGCTTAAAATGCCAATAATAAATAAGTGGACTTACTAGATGGTTTCTCCTTTCCCTGTAGCCCTTTCGGATGATGAGGTGTGGTACGACGGCCTGCTGGCCTTCTACGAAGTATACAAGTTCTTCGAGACCCATCTTCCGGAGAGCTTGCTGCCGAAGGAGTTTTACAGGACAGCTGCATTCGAGCGCGACTTTGCTTACTTCTACGGAGCCGACTGGAAGAAGTCCTACGAGATACGCCCGGCAGTCCAGAAGTATCTGGAACATCTGGAGAAGGTGGCCGCCCAGAATGAACTGCTCCTGTTCGCCTACGCCTACCAGATGTACATGGCACTGATGTCCGGCGGCCAGATGCTGCAGAAGAAACGTATGATCGCTAGGAAGCTATGGATTTTCTCCAGGAGCGACGACGAGGAGCAGCAGAAGCAGGCCGAAAAGGAGGCCGAGCTGGCCACTGCTAGGGCAGCAGACGCTGCTGTGGAAGAGGATGATTTGCAGGCTAGACCGATGCCTGCCCAGGTCACCATTTGTCCTCGCGGCTGTGAGGCCACCTATTTTCCCGAAAAGGTGAGTGGAAGAATGGGATTATGTTTTTATAGTTTTACAAATACCCGTTAACTAAATGTAAATACTTTCAGATCTCTGTTCTTAAAGCCAAGCTCAGGCGCGTTTTCAACAATCACTATGGAGCCTTTGACGACGATTTGCGTGCAGCCTTTATCGAGGAAAGTCGCAACGTGTTTCGCTTTAACATCGAGGTAGTGCGCACAATCAAAGGCGTTAATCGTGCCAACCTCAGGAAGCTGGCCCTTGCTGCTATCTTCGTAACTAGTATTGTTTTGGCCATTAAATTAGCCATTAAGTAAGGCAAACAGGAGAAATGCACTGGTAGCTCCTCCTAGTAGGTTAGGCTTGTGATGACTCACTCACATACATATATTTAGACTGTTAAAATAGTAAATAATCCCATATACTTGTGATCTTAAAGCCATTTTATATCTTTTATTGCGTGTTCTCATTGTCAAAGACGTCGAGGAGGCCTCTTTTATTTAGCCACGGCATAATACGCTCTACGTTGGCCCTGTAGCGTTCGTTGCTGAAAAGTGCTGCTCTGGTGGCGTCTCCTTTCGCATCGTCCTTTAAGAAGTCGTCGGTGGAGAACTTATCATCGGTTTGGTTCAGACAAATTGTCAGGGTGCTGAGCACGGTACCAGCGGCTAAGAGTAGATGAAGTTGTTAGATTATTAAGAATATAATTCATTGTAATAACCTACCATAAACCGGATGCTCTAGCAGAATGATGTGCAGTTCCTTGAGTGAAGGTACAAAGCCGTTGTACTTTAACAGCTTGGCATGCGACTCCAAGTTTTCGTGATACCATCGGATTAGATAATCAAACTGATCGATTTTGATATCCAGGTGCGTGGAGCTCATTATGAAGTAGTAGAGATCCTGGGCAGGATTGCCGTATTTCGTGACTTGGTGATCCAGCAGGAAGGTCTCCTTGACATGTCCCTCAGCGTCGTGTTGGAACATAATATTGTTAATCCAGGCATCGCCGTGGTTGAGCACATTGAACTCAGCCTCGTTGATTTTGGCATCTTCAATGATTTTGTCCACCTGGGCATCTATAAAGAGTGACTGCAAAAGAAGTGCCCAATGCTTAGTAAGGTTTCAGGAACACTTTCTATATAACTTACCAATTTTTGCAGGTATTCATCGACACCGTCGAACTTTTCCAATTCAGCCAAAAATGCCTTCTTGGTCTGGAGAGTCATACTCTTGAAGATATTCGCCGTTTTCTCCGTGTAGATGCCATTATCGTATTTCGATGGGTAAGGTCCATTGAGTTCCTTGTACTTAAGGGAGGCAGCATGCCACTGGGCCAGCTTCTTCAGCGTGCACTTGCTGTGCTCCAAGTCCATTCCCTTCATGCGATCACACATCGTGAAGCCGCCAGGCTGCAGGTTCGCCAGTATCACATATTCAGCGCTGACCTCCTTGCTGAGCCGGAAGGACTTGGGACTGAATGTGACCGGTGAACCGGCGTCCTTGTAGAGCTGCTCAAAGGCGGGCACATATCTGGCGTACATCTCGATCTCCTTGGGGAACAGGTTAAAATCGGAGAAGTTGATCGTTTCATTGGATGTCTGTACTTTCACGATGTATGAGATGGTCTTGACGCTCTTGTCTGTTTGGAAATAGTTAGGTAACTTAAGTATTTGGATAGATTGAAGTAGTGAAGCCATCTTACTCTTTAATTGCGCTTCAATGTCGACCTTTAGAAGATTGGAGGCAAAGTTATCCCCTGGCTTGGTGGCCGATTTCCAGGAACCCTTCACAATCTTCTCAAACTCGGGCTCAGTGCTGGAGATGATATCCTTAAAGTCGCTGACTGTAAGCCAGTCCAAGATCTGATCTGGATTTTGAGACTGTGCAGGTGTCGGGGAAAGCTCTGAAGCAGGCTTTGGAGCAGACTCTGGAGTAGGTGCTGGTGCAGCCTCTGGAGCAGCCTCTGAAGCAGCCTCTGAAGCAGCCCCTGGAGCAGCCTCTGGTGCCGGCATTGCTGCCAATAGTTGAGCGAGCGTAACATTGCTACAATGACTTTTATGAATGATGCTTTTAATTATTATTTACTTCCTTATTACCTGGCTTCCAGGAAACCGCGATTTTCGAGCCACGGAAGAATCTGGTTAATGTAGCCCTGATACCGCTTGTTGGAATACAAAAGGTTCTTGAAATTTGTGCCCTCTTCGTCCTCGCTCATGAAGTTATCGAGTGTGGCTGCTTTCGTTGAGTCCAGAAGCACCACTGGCAGCACAGCCATGGTTGGGAAGAGAGCCCAGCATCCGTACTTGATCATACTGGTGTGCAGATCCCGCAGCGAGGGCTGAGCACCCGAGTAACCCAGCAGATCCAGGTGCCTGGTCAGTTGCTCGTGATAGTGCCTGACGAAGAAGTCAAAGTACTCCAGCTTGTATTCGATTTGCACCGAGGTAATGATGAAGTAGAGCAGGTCCATGATGGGAGTGCCGTATTTGGGATTCTGGAAGTCAACGAACACCATGTCTTCCAACTGCCCCTTGGAGTCAACCTTGAAGAGCAGATTGTTCATCCAGCAATCGCCGTGATTCAGCACATTGAACTCCTTGGGATCGACTATGCCAATCTTCATGAATTCCGTGGAGAGAACCGCAAGAGCTTTTTCCTGGCAAGAAAGGAGGACAAGTTAGTTTTTATATTTGAGTTTTTCAAGTTGAGACTTACAAGCTTCTCCCGATAGTGTTCGCCGTTCTTGAAGTTCTTCAGATTGGCCAGGAAGGTAGATCGAAATGAGCCTATCATTCCCTCCAGAAACTGCATTATGACCGCCTTGTTCGTTCCCATCGCTCCCAATACGAACAAATCAGGATATGGTCCATGCACCTGAACCATCATGGCGCTGGCCGCATGGTACTGGGCCAGTTTCTTGATGGCAAA
Source organism: Drosophila trapezifrons (assembly GCA_018874455.1). Classification (NCBI taxonomy): domain Eukaryota; kingdom Metazoa; phylum Arthropoda; class Insecta; order Diptera; family Drosophilidae; genus Drosophila; species Drosophila trapezifrons. The sequence goes on along the minus strand of JAEIIF010012929.1, from coordinate 11,344 downwards.
CTTGGATTGCTCCAGGTTCAGGCAGTTTAGACGATTGAAGTTCTTGAAGCCACTCTGGCCGAGATCGTTCATCAGGACGGTGTTGGCCAGCTTTGGTTCCTTTTCGGCGCCCAGTCTGTATGCCCGCGGAGCGAAGGTGATGTCCAGGCCCTTGGCCTTGTACAGCGCCTCCATCTTGGGCAGCGTTTCAATATAGGCCAAGTTCTCGGTGGTAAAGAAGTTGGCCAATTGCAGCATCTGCTGCATTTGGGCAGTGTCGTGGGGAATTTTCATCATGAAGGAGACGGGCTTGGTGCTTTTATCTGGTGGGGCATAAAAACCGATACATAAGTTTCCCGATATTGCATCATTTATTTGTTTACATAACTCGAAAGTAGTTGTTGGGGCGGGCAGTCGTTGTCAATAAAAATATAAATAAAATTGCCAATGTCATTGTGAAAAGCCAAACAAGCAACAAACGTTTATTGTGTTCTGATTATAAATTAATTGTTGATACCAAGCGAGTACTTATCGCCAATAGACCCACACGAAGACCCCACCCACATACGACGTCATTTCTGGCTTGACAAGATTGTGCCTAATATTTTCTATAAATAGTATCGAAATTCAGAGACTCACCCGTAAGCTCCACATCGATGCTGATCCTCAGCATAATAGTGGCATAGTTTTCTCCGGGTGCCATGGCGGGCTTCACCCGGAATCCCACAATCTTGGAGAACTGAGCGACATTCGCGGCGAGTATTTCCTCGAATTGCGTCTCATTTAACCAATTGGGCAGCAAGTGGCTCTGGTCAATCTCTGGCACTTCTGGTTTCTTTTCAGGCTTTGAAGCCTCCACTTTCACTTCCTCGTCATCCCTCTTCTTCTTGGACATCCATTGACCCATCGTGGAGCTCTCAATTTGGGTGAGTATTCGGAAATAGAAGTATTATAGAATGTCTTGACTGGCAACTCGCGTCCGCTCAACTTGGCGACTGGCGTCAAACTGATATTCGGAGCCCCACACGGCCTCCTAGTTATGCATTTCTAGGCATTGGTAAGCCACTCGATAAGGCCGAAAGCACCTATCATTAATAAGTTTCGTGTTATTTCATCAGGGTTAAGAATTTTTACGCCTTTGTGTTTGCGGGTATATTTAGACTGAGCGATATGCGTTGAAGCACACGCTAAACACTCTTCACCGATAAGAGTGATTAGGTTGATTATTATAATCGGAAATGTATAAAGTTTGAGGATTTTTATTATCTTGTTAGATGTGAACTAGATTTAATAGGCTAACACCTGGCACTCGTACAGTAGAAATATAATCTGTATTTTCCTATAAATCTCAGAAATTAATAGATAAATAATAAAAACTAATTACTGTTTGGGATTAGATACAACTTAGCTGAAGTGATAAAAGGAAACGCTTTTCTCGTGCCGTTTCTAACGGAAATAAATATTATTTTATATTTAAGGAAATTAAAATATCATTTTCGAACTTTTTAAATTCCAAAAGGTAATCAAAATACTTATTACTTCAAAGCTATAACATTTCCTTGGCATTATATCATGTTAAGGGCAGTATGTCGGGGTATAGTCTTTCCTAAATTTAATATCATTATATGTTTTTTATTTTTTATTTAAATATGAATTTCAAGAAAATTCTAACAAAGTTGAATATCATTTGAATAACATAAATATAAATTAAAGTAAGTAAATAGTAATAACATTTGCATCTTCTTGTCCAGTCCAGTCCTGTAATCCTAGTGGAAATCACATCACTATTGGGGGAGGTCCTTCAAGCATCGAGTAGACCTCTTCTATTAAGCCAGGGCATAATGCGTTCAATGTGGGCCCTGTAGCGATCATTGCCGAACAGCTTTAACCTAAAGGCTTCCGATTCCTCGTTTTCGGTGAAAAAGGCTTCGGTGTTGAAATCCTCATCGGTATCCTGGAGGCAGACAGTAAGGGTGCTAATAACAGTGCCAACAGCTGCAAAATAAGGAATGCTTTAATACATTTTCCTAAAAATATTAGCTATATCAACCTACCGAAAGCTGGATGGTTTATCAAAATAGCGTGAAGTTCACTCAAGGAGGGAACAAATCCCTTGAACTCTAACAACTTGGCATGTTCAACGAGGTTCTCGTGATACCATCTGATCAGATAGTCGAACTGGTCGAGTTTGATGTCCAGCTCCGCAGAGGTCATCAGGAAGTAGTATAGATCTTGGGCAGGATTGCCGTATTTGGCATTCTGATGATCCAGCAGGAAGGTCTCCTTGAGATGTCCCTCGGAGTCGTATTGGAACATAATATTGTTGATCCAAGCATCGCCATGGTTGAGCACATTGAACTCTGACTCGTTGATTTTGGCATCTTCCAGGATCTGGTCCACATGGTTGTCCAAAATCCAGGACTGCATAGAGAAAGAAGAAATTGTAGACTCTTTTTCAAGATAGAATATCTACTAAGATGCCTTACCAGCTTGTGGACGTACTCCTCGGCCCCGTCAAACTTTCCCAGGACCTCTAAATACGATTTCTTGGCCGACGCAAACATGATTTGGTAAATATCTCTCGTCTGCTCTATGTAAATGCCATCATTGTATAGTGGGGGATAGGGCCCTTGGAGCTCCTTGTACTTAATGGAAGCCGCATGCCATTGGGCCAGTTTCTTTAATGAGCTCTTTGTGTGCTCCATGTCCAGTCCCTGCCTCCGATCGGCCATCGTGAAGCCACTGCTCTGAAGGTTCTCCATCAGCAGGTATTCTGCCTGGACAGGCTTACTTAGAACGAAGGCCTTGGGACTAAATGTGACCGAAGTGCCAGCATCCTTATAGAGCTTCTCAAAAGCGGGCACATATTTGCTGTACATTTCGATCTCCTTAGGGAACATGTTGAAGTCGGTGAAGTTATCAGTGCCGGTACTGGGAGGATGCACTTTCAGAATGTAGGAAAACGTCTTGGTACTGGTGTCTGTGGAGATTATCAGGGTTAGTTTGGGTCCACTCATAGTTAATCCAAGTCTGATTACCTTTTACTTGCGCTTGAATATCAATCTTCAAGAGCGCGGAGGCAAAGTGTTCTCCGGGTTTCGTGGCTGACTTCCAAGTTCCATTTAAAATCTTCTCAAACTCGGGTTCAATGGGGGAAATTATCTCCTTGAAGTCGCTCACACTCAGCCAGTCCAAGATCTGCTCAGGATTTTCGGTCTGCGATTGCTGAACGGGTTCCGTTGAGAGGGTTTCTATAGATGGAGGCGGAGTGCTAGAGGTAGATACAAAGAAAGGATTATTTAAGCTCCTGCTTAGACTCTCTCTCAACTTACTAGGCCTCCATTAAGCCTCGATTGTCCAGCCAGGGCAGAATCCTTTCGATGTAGCCTTGGTAGCGCTTGTTGGCGTACAGCTGGTGCTTGAATTTGGTGCCAGCATCGGAGTCGCCCAGGAAATTGTCAAAGGTGGCAGACTCGCTGGGTTCCAGGAGCACCACAGGCAGCACAGTGATCGAGGGGAAGAGAGCCCAGCTCCCGTATTTGTACATCAGCATGTGCATCTCCCGCAGCGAGGGCTGAGCACCTTTGTAACCCAGCAGATCCAGGTGCTTGGTCAGCTCGTCGTGGTAGTGCTTGACCAAGAAGTCAAAGTACTCCAGCTTGTAGTCTATGTGCACCGAGGTCATGATGAAATAGAACAGATCCTGCGTGGGAGAACCGTATTTGGGATTCTGGAAGTCAACAAAGAGTACGTCCTCCACTTCCCCCTTTGAGTCGAGCTTGAAGAGCAGATTGTTCATCCAGCAATCGCCGTGATTCAGCACATTGAACTCTGTGGGATCGCTCTTAATTAGATGTTCGAAGTCCGCAGCAACCTGCGAGAATGCTGTGACCTGAAACAAATAGATCACAATTAAATAGACTCGCTGTGGAGCACCTTTGACCCAGTACCTACCAGCTTTTCGCGGTACTCTTCTCCGTTCTTCAAGTTCTTCAGATTGGCCAAGAATGCCGTTTGGAAGGAGGTTATCATTGCCTCATAGAACGCCATTAGAGCCTCCTTGTTTCCACCCATCATTCCGGTTACGAAAATGTCTGGGAACGGTCCATTCACCTCCACGCTCACAGCCGAGGCCGCATGGAACTGGGCCAGTTTCTTCAGGGCAAACTTGGTTTGCTCCAAGTTCAGGCACTCCAGGCGATTCAGGTTCTTGTATCCGTCCTGGCCCATGTCCGTCATCAGTACTGTGTTGGCCAGATTGGGTTCCTTCGTGGAGTCCAGCTTAAATGTTTTGGGACCAAAGGTGATGTCCAGGCCCTTGGCCTTGTAGAGAGCCTCCAGTTTCGGCAATATATCCAAGTAGGCCTCATTCTCGGTGTTGAAGAAGTTGACCATGGCCAGCATCTGTTGCATTTGGGGAGTATTGTGGGGGACCTTCAGCATAAAGGCGACCACTTTGTTGGTCTTATCTGGTGGGGAAATCAGAGTGATACATATATTAAAAACTGGTTAATTCGGCAGCCATTGAACCATTACGTTTGGACATGCACTTGCTATCATTGGCGAGTGACACACATAGCAAGCATTTATTGTCAACTGGCTATAAATAAACTGGAGATACTACTTATCGCCAGCCAACACGAATAAAGGCTTCTTTTATGGTTTTGTTTTGGGGCAAGAAGATAGTGCTTTCAGGCCAGTGTTTCCTCAGAGACTCACCCGTAAGCTCAACATCTATGGTGATCCTCAGCATAAGTGTGGCATAGTTTTCTCCGGGAGCCATGGCTGGTTTCACCCGGAACCGCACTATCTTTGAAAACTGATCGACATTCGCAGCCAGTAGTTCCTCAAATTGCGACTCATTCAGCCATTCTGGCCCCTGGTTAACCTCCTCAATCGGCGGTGAGGGGTCAGATTCCGGGATTGGAGTGGATGGCACGGGGGAAATAGACTCCTCCACAGCCTGGGTATTTTTCTGATTTTTAAGCGAAGCCTTTCTCTGACTCTGAGAGTTGGCGGCGGCTACTTCGTAGCTTTTCTTTGACTTGGAACCACGCAGACCCATGGTGAATATATGTTTCTATATCTGGTTTTATGCTTGACTAGAACAGCGGTTTATCTACGTCCGTTCGAGTGAGGGAACGGCTACGAACTGATGTTGGGCTGCCAAAGTTCCCCTCCAGTTAGACCGCTCGTTCCGGCGGTGCTGATACAGTTCAATTATTTCATCAGCGCCGACAATTTTGCGCTTTAGAGCTTAGAACAATGTTTGAGTGTTTGTCGAGTGTCGAGTGTCGAGTGTTCGGGGTTCCACTCAAATCTCGGAACCACTCACAGTCTGTGGGCGATAACAGCGATTCAGACGATAAACTTTTCACTCGAAACCACTCCAAACAAAACCTTGCTGATAAAAGTAATTGGAACTGATAACCGTTTAGGTTTTGGGTAACAAAATATTGTGTTTACTAGAAAATATATCAACAGTTTTTACATATTATTTGCGGGCTTCAAAAGCGCCGCGACGGTAGGCCCAGGGCAGAATCTCCTTGTGATGCTTGATGATGCGAGGGTTCTTGAACAGGCTGTTCCGGAACTTCTCCCCGGATGACTCGGTATCCATCATGGAATCCATGTTGTTGTCATCACTGCTCTCGACCAGGACAATGGGCAGGAGAACGGTGACGATGGGTAGAACTATAGATGGGGAGAGGAGGAGAAAATGAGTATGGATTGATAAGGAACCTTTATGAATGACTCACTCCAGTCGCCGTAGGCAAAGATCGATTGGTGAAGGCTCCTCAGCGTGGGCAGCTGCTTGGGGTACTTCAGCAGCTTGAGGCTGTCCGTGAGCTTGTCATGGTAATACTTGATCAAGTAATCGAACTTGGCTATCTTGATGTCCAGCTGCGTCGAGGAGAGGATCAGGTAGAGCAGATCCTGGGCTGGCGAGCCGAAACGACTCATCTGCAGGTCCACGAAGTAGATTTCGCTCAGTTTTCCCGTCTCGCCGTATTGGAACATGAAATTGTTGCACCAGGCATCTCCATGGTTGAGGACATAAAACTCTCCCTCGATTCTGGGCGCATATTGCTGGAACATGTCCTCTGCTTGCCTGCCAAAGGATTCCTGAGTATGAAAAGTCATTAATATTTACTATTTAAGAAGAAGTATATTCCGGATACTCACCACTGAGGGGGCCAAATCGGAGGCATCGTACAGGGGCAAGGCTTCGACGAAGGCCTTCACTTGAGTCTGGCGGAAGTCCTTGAAGTCATCCTGCTTGCTGCAAAGGTTCCGATCGTACAAAGCCGGATAGGCTCCCTTGAGCTGGAAACGCACGGCGGAGGCGGCATGGAACTGGGCCAACTTCTCCAACGTGGCCTGTGTGTGCGGCATATCCAAACCTTCTTGTCGGCTTACATTACGGAATCCCCGCCTGCCCAGGTCCTCCAGCACAATGAGCTCCTCCTTCTGCGGCTCCTTGGACTCGTAATAGCGCGGTCCGAAGGTAATTTCTTTTCCGGCATCCCGGTACATCTGCTCAAACTCTGGGATATACTGGCCGTAGGAGGTGCGCTCCTTGTCGAACACTCGCCAGGTGGCCACATTCTCCCGATTGCCGTTGTTGGGCAAGACCTTGGCCATGTAGGAGGTGCTCTGCTCCGATCCATCTACATTAATATATATAAGAATTAATTTCCCGACTCTCTACGGTTGATAGTGGAGACTCACCCTTCAATTCCAGCTCGAAATTGGCCCTCAAAAGCAGCGTTGTGTAGTTCTCTCCCTTGCCGCCCGTGGTCTCCAGCCGGAACGACTTGATGGTCTTAAGATCGGGAAAGTCGCTGTCCAGAAACTCCCGGAACAGCTCTTGATTGACCCACGCCGGCAGCTGCTCGGCTGCGCTGCTGTCTTCTTTGCCCTGAACCATTCCGTCAACCTGTTAGTTCCGTAATTGATGCCACTTGGAGCGGGGGCCGCCTTATATCGTTCCAAAGCACTGAGAGCTTTCCCTCCGAAAGCTCTTTGCGCAATTTCGTTTGCTGGCTAAAGTAAGCTAGCTGGCGGCGTGGGAACGCTTTTCGATCGGGGTGGACCTGCCCCCATAGCTTTGAGGTCTCTGATCGGCAATATTCATGCCTGGCTGGCAAGAAAAGTTGCCTAATCAGTCGTTCTAGTCCCCAGGCTAGCAGCTGATCTTGCTGCTGGAGCCCCGACTAGCAAGTTTGGACGATGACTTGTTTGCAAGTTCACTGTTACGGCGTCTATTTTGCGCCAGTGACTGGCGAAATACGGGTTTGTTTATCTCTCGAATGATTCTCTCAAACGAAGCTCCACTAAACGTGACTCCCCCAGACAGCCAAACAAATTGAAGAGCCTCCCGAAGCTTTTGAGTTAATCAAGACGCGTGCTGCCTTCATTTATGGCTCGTTAGTGTTCATTAACACATTGTGGGGAATACTATCCACATAAGACTGACGAGATCTCTTTGAACTTGACTGGGTTTGTAGGAAAAATAAAGATTTTGCAGTGGCAAATATCATTGTCTACTTTTAGGCGGGCTTAGGGCGGGTTTCTACCCTCAAAGAGCCTGATAGCTGTCTGTCCGGAAAAGATAATCACCAGATAAACTTGTCGTCAACCAAATCGGTTTTCTACCCTCCTTTAATTTATCTGTATGCAAAAGAATAACAGATCGCTGTTAAGCATCGCATTTTGCTGTTAAACACCTAATTGTACTGTTAAGCGCAAAGCATTCCAGCTGTTATTTTGCCGAGCCGGAAAAAGAGTTGACAGGGAGTCTGGGATCCTGTCAAAGTTAGCTCTCACATTTTCTCGGTACATAACCAAATTGTCTTAGCCGGGACCTAATCGGCCCCTAGAGGTTTAAGCTCCTAATGTGCCTTTCATTTCTGATGTTTTTCTTCCTTTCCCTTCCTTCAACAAGTCCTCTCCAAGAGTCTGTTATTAACTAAAAAGCGACAAAATTCTCCCATTCGGAGCATACAATTTTATTTTCCTTTTCAAGAGCAGACTCTAGTCTTCTTCAAAATATCCACGATTCTCCAACCAAGGCAGCAGCTCCCTAATCTGCTCCGCAAACACTGGATTCCTAAAGATCTCATCGACGTCTTCGTTAGTGCCAAAGTCCGAGAGAAGTATAGGCAGAATTTCCGTGGCAACCTCAAAAGCTATCAATAACTTAATTAGTTATATTTTAATAAATAAATACACATAAAAGACTTACCCCAATGTCCGTATTTCAGCAAATCCAACTGAAGATCCGTGAGGCTGGGCTTCTTTCCCCGGTATTTCAGGAGGTTCAGGTTGGGCACCAACTGATCGTGGTAGCACTTAACATAACCATCGAATCGACTTGATTTCTCAGCCGGAGCAGTAAGGAGTAAGCTGAAGAGGTCGTAGACAGCTGGACCGTATTTGGCAGCATGAAAGTCGCTGAACAGAGAGTCCTTCACATTCCCAAAGGCATCGACTTGATTCAGCACATTGTTAGCCCAACAGGATCCATTGAGGATGACGTTGAAAGAGGTTCTCGTGTCCAAAGCTTCAGCATTGACTTTCACATACTTTTGAAATGATTTCTGGGTATGTTTGTTCGGAATTACGACAACAGTATCAAACATTAGAGGAAAAAGCTATTACTTACCACCTTATCTTCGTACTCTCGGGCATCGTTCGAGCGAAGGCTCTCATGGAATTTCATTTGAAACAAGCTCTTGAGCTCGTCCACCGATTCCGAGAGGCGACCTCCGAGCTTTGGAAGCTCCCTAATCTTGCCAGAATTCCTCTCTATATAGCAAGCGGTGGCGGCATGATAAGCGGCCAGTTTCGATAGCACCGCTTCCATGGCGGTTACGTTCAGACCTTTTGGGGAATTCCCCACGGAATAACCTTTGGCTAGGATATAGTCCAGGTAGAGGCAGTTGGATTTCTGCTTTGACTGGAAGCTTGTGGGACTAAAGTGTATGATCTTATCCACATCCTTGTACAGCTGCTCCAGGGCGGGCAGTACGGTCTCGTACATGTATCGCTCTACCGAGAAGTCTCCCTTGATGGGTAACTTGGGGCCACTGGAGACCGATTCCGGGGACTTCAGTAGGTAACTCACAAGGCGCTTCTTGTTGCCTGTGGATTTGAATAATTAGTTAAAGAGGTCTAAGGGGGTTTTGTTGATATTCCTACCTCCGATTGACACCTGAAGCTGGACACAGAGTGCCGGCTGCGATAGCTGCACCTCCCACTTGCAGCGAGTGCTCTCGATTTTCTGGAACTCCGGAATCTCCTGCCTCGCCACACGCTCCAGTTCCTGCTGATCCAGCCAGGCTGGCACAGAGACATCTTGGGATAGCTGCGTGACCAAAATTGGGCTCGACATTCTCCTCCGTTCCCGATTGCAAACTGAACTTGGCAAGGCAAGAAAAAAATGCTCAAGTTCTCCCCGTTCATACGAGTATGTCTAGAATCGATAAGTGCGTTGATAGGGAATGTAGGTTGAATGATTGAAATTTATGAAGTCAGTAGGCAAACATGATTGTTGCTTTCCCAGTTATCTAAGATAAGTTGGCTAGAACAACCTATTAATTCGCACAAAATGGGAATGAAAAGTAGCCCTCTTAGCTGATATTCATTCCAACATCTGCTGTTTTTGCTAAGTCTGCTAAGACCCATCTATCATGACCTAATACATATTGGATTCTGCCCTAATTGAGTCCCAAAAAAAGTGTCGAAAAATTGCGAAAAATGTCAGAAATTATAACGTGAAATTCAATTAATTTGTCATAGCATTTCGACGAACAAAGCCGAACAGGGGGAGGATGACCGCGGGTGTCAGTCAATCTCAGTTGTGGGCTGATCCTCCCGATTTTCTCTGGGAATCAGTTAATAAGCCACACGTGCGGGAAACTCTGATCTAAGCGAAACATTTAATAAACTGTAAAGGTGCCGGAAGGATCATCTCTGGGAGCTAAGATCAAGATATATCTGCTTAGATAGCTGTTGCTGATGCGCTAATCGGCGACACGTGAGGCCACTTTGTGCGCCAAAGGGATGGCGTGAGCCACCCCTAGGGCGGTATGTGCATATGGAATACGATTTAATTCGGCATGAAGTGTCACAAATTCATCAAAACATATTGTAGACCAAACTACCAAAACAACAGCAACAGCAGGCCAGATTCAACCCTGCTCAGGTAGCCCAGTTTCCATGCCCGAACGATGTCCGTGCAATATCCGTTCCGAATTAATTTCGTCCCCGGCAGAAGGGGCGCTAATCTGTTGGAAATGGGCGTTGAACGCAAAAATTCCTTGGTATTTAGGCAATCCCTCAAGTGTTACACTTGTTCCTGGGCTGTTGTTGTTGCTGTTGTCGGTTAGGGGTTGCTACAATTGACTCTGAATTGCCGACCCTCCCCTCGCCATCAGCGGCTCAATTTATTAATAATAATTTCACGCTTTGTTTGCCTTGTCAAATTTTGTATAATGGTTCGTTCTCTTTTTCGGATGCTCCGCTTAGGAGCGGTCTTTGTGCAATGTGACTTCATCGAGGCCACCGCATCATGCTCACCGACATGTGTTCCCTTGCCGTCCAGCAGCTGCAGGGATTCGCACGCAAATCAGGACATGGTTTGCTTTGGTTGGGATTGGGTTTTTTTCTGGAACAAGTGCGGGTTGTGCCAGCCAGAATTAAGGGGATTATCAGGTGTATGTTGGTGGTACTTTTGACTTTAAAGTCATCGCAGTTAAGTCATTCATATTTAATTTACTATAATTAGATTATTGTCTAAGATTTCCAGAGAATTATATGTTATTTTCAAAGATGATATTAGATTTATGGATTTAATGTTATTTTTCTTATATAGACAGCGCCTTACAGAAGATCTTAGGTCTATATTTCTAAAGTATAATATAGTTTGAAGCGATGGGTGCTAAGAATCGCTTAGCTCTTTGGAGTTATATATATATCTTATATATATATATCTTATAGTCTCTAAGAAATAGTTGTTCCTAGAGACCGACTTGGCTAGACTATTGGTGCTGCCTAAGATTATGCCTATATATAATCTATTTCCGATTAAAAACTCTTCATTCTATCTAACACATACATCTGGCTAAGTTTACCATATATTTGTCCAATTACAAGCAGCTTTCTGCGAATTATAAAGTGGTCACTACTCATCTATATAACTTGCTCGTTTAATTTTCAAAATACATTTATTATGTTAAATAACTTGTCCAAAGGTCTGTATTTAGATGTGACAAATACGTTAAATTAAAACTTTTCATGGACATATGGGACGTTCCATGTCAACTCGGCCACCCAGGTTTTTTTTCGGTGCGAAAAACAA
>JAEIIF010012878.1:0-76864 GCA_018874455.1 Drosophila trapezifrons | reverse complement strand
CTTGCAGAAGAGCTCTCGGCCTATCTCTGCCATGCCCCCCGCTTCACCAGCGCTTTTCCGTCGGGACGCTGGATCTGGGGAGAAGCCCATAATGCCCATGATCATCATGGTCCGTCACATCTTGAAATAGATGAAGACCTTGCACGAGCCTATCATCCGTCAAATGATCCAGAAATTGTGGGAGCAACCCTGAGCGCCAACATCCGCCGCTGCATTCATCTTTTCGATAGAGCAGCAGATCAGATCCAGGAAACCCTTGTTCAACCCGAAAAAGTTTCCTAAAAACTACAGATCTTTTAATGAAGTGCTAATATTATTTTAATACGATTGTGTCGTTTTTTCAAGAGAAAATGCCTCTATTTCTTTGCCAGACAGGAAATAGAGGCATTGCCAAAACATGAGGAAGGCAAACAAGGCATGAAAAATCGACAGAATGAGATTTTCGTCCAAAAAATATGACGAAGCCGGCTTTTTTTATAAGTCTCTTGAAAAAAATCAAAAACATTCCCTTTTTGCTGAAAGGGCCGGTTATACCCCCACGTCTGCGGGGGATCGTCAGAGAGCAGCAACGCAGGACGCTTCTGCGTCTGCTGCCTTTTCATCTGATAGCCAACATCATCAGCGCGCCACTGACACTGTCTTTCATTGAGAGACGTCATCCTTTTTACGGGATTACGCTTCTTGCCATCATAGAAACCCTCGTTTTAAGTTACACTTTCTGTGTATGGTTCTTTCAGAACACAGCTCTTTCCAGAAAAAATTTCACGATCTTCAATACATTGCTTGGATTTTGCTGGGCAAGCCTCCCCGTGATCGTGTTTCCCAACGGATCCGATCAGGAACAGACCCTGATCGCAGGCGACATCGTTGCTCTCATTGCAACGTCTCTTTCCATATCTCCATTTTTTTGCGGAACAGTCGCTCTCGCCACTACCATGATTGCTGGCTGCATCGTTGCGTTGTCCTTGGCGTGGCTCCTGCAACCAGACACCCTGTATGTGGTGCTCATGATGCTGCTGGGCATCTATGCAGCCTTCATTCTTGGACTGGGTCGCGCCGTTTCCATTCTTCTCAAGCGTTACATCATCACCAGTCTTGAACTTGAGGAGCAGACTGAAATCGTAAGGCTGATGCTGCGGCGTTCAGACCAGAGCGTTGGCGAGTGGGTATGGGAAACCGATGTCAGCGGATACCTTACCAGCAGCATTCCGGCCCTTGAGGCCATATTTCAGGACACAGGAAGCCTCGCAGGCAAACAGTTCCTGCAAACACTTGAAGAGCATGTAACAGCACACGCCCAGTGGCATCATCTTGCAGAATGCATGCATTCGCATCTGTTTTTTCGTGATCTGATCGTTTCACTCAAGAGTGAGCACTCGATCCGCGTCCTCTCACTCACCGGCCATCCTCTTTTCAACAATGATGAATTCACGGGATATCGCGGTATCGGCGCGGACATCACCAGAGACTACACTCTGGACCAGCAGGCCTCTTTCAGAGCGGCGCATGACAGCCTTACCGGATTGCCTAACCGTTATGCCTACGAAGACTCCCTCCGTGCGGTTCTTGTGAAACTGTCTCGTGAACAAACACCTTTTGCCCTTCTGGCTCTGGATCTCGACAAGTTCAAACCTATCAATGATACACTGGGGCATGCGATTGGCGATCAGACATTAAGCGAGATTTCAAAACGCCTTCAAAGCTGTCTGAAGAATAACGACACGCTGTTCCGCATTGGCGGCGATGAAATGATGCTTATTCATCATCATGCCTCTCTCGATTCAGCAACTCATCTGGCGATGCAACTCGTCACCATAGTGGCGAACCCGTTTTTCATTGCCGAGACTGTCATCCAGTGCTCCATCAGCGTCGGCATTGCGCTGGCGCCAGTGGCAGGCTCCAATGAAAGCGCCTTGCAGGAAGCTGCTGATCTGGCCCTGTACGAGGCAAAACGACATGGCGGCAACACTCATCGGGTGTTCGTCCCCTCCTACAGGGCCGTAGCTGATTCCCGCAGAGATCTGATTCGTGATCTGCGTGAAGCTATCCAGGCACAAAGTATTACGCTGTATTATCAACCCATCATCAATGCGCAGACGCGCCATCTGGCTGGCTTTGAAGCTCTGGCGCGCTGGACCCATCCCATTCTGGGCCCCATCCCTCCCGACCGCTTCATACGCCTCGCAGAAGAAGCTGGCCTGATGCACGATCTGGGGTACGCGCTCCTGGCCGAAGCCTGTCGCACGGCGCGGACATGGCCACAGAATCTTTGGGTATCAGTCAATATTTCTGTCGATCAGCTCTATCATCGGAGCTTCGTCCAGGAAGTCAGAAAAATCCTGAAAGAGACGTCCTACCCCCCAAAACGGCTCCAGCTTGAAGTCATCGAAACCATTTTCATGGAATCGGATGCCGCCACCTATGGCGTCCTGCAGGAACTGGATGCGCTCGGCGTCCGGATTGTTCTTGATGATTTCGGAAAAGGCTATTCTTCTCTTGGATATCTGAGGTTTTTTCCGTTTTCCAAAATCAAGCTTGATGCAAGTTTCGTACGGGACATGCTTTCAGACTCCCGTAGTGCCGCCATTGTCAGCGCCGTGATTGCCTTGGCGGGCGATCTGGGTGTGGCTGTGACAGCAGAAGGCGTTGAAACAGAAGAATATTTTCATAGACTCAGCAACAAAGGCTGCACTGAAGTACAAGGTTATCTCTTCGGATATCCGATGCCAAAAGAAAGAGTAGCATCTTTCATTGCCTTGAATTCCCGCCGCGTTCCCTTCATCACCCAAAGCACACTGCAATCGTGATACTTTTTGTAATGGACAGGAATATTATCTTTCTGCTCCAATTTTGATGATTATCCATATCATCAACTGACAAGCTGACGTCAGCTATCCGGAGAGGCCCCGTCATGAACACCTAGTCCAGACTGAATTTTGTCATTCTTTTGGGAAGCCTGCGCAAAGCATCGTTCAATGCGGCCATTGCTCGCGCCCTGCCTGATCTGGCTCCTCCGGGCATATCGATCACCCCTCTGGGATCAATCGGGGATTTTCCGCATTATGACGCGGACGTGCAGGAAAAGGGCTTCCCAACCCCGGTCCTCGCCATGGCGCAACAGATCGCCGCTTCGGATGGCGTCATCATCGTGACACCGGAATACAATTATTCCATTCCGGGCGTTCTTAAAAATGCGATCGACTGGCTTTCCCGCCTGTCGCCGCAGCCCTTCGCCAACAAACCGGTGGCGATCCAGACAGCCTCGCCGGGCCTCATCGGAGGAGCCCGCGCCCAGTATCATCTCCGCCAGTCACTGGTCTTTCTGGACGCGTTTGTTCTCAACAAACCGGAAGCCATGATCAGCCAGGCCACGCAGAAAATAGATCCTGAGAGTCTGCAACTCACCGACATCGGAACGCGGGAGTTTCTAACCCGTCAGATCAGCGCTTTGGCGGCGCTTGCCAACAGACTACGTGAGTAATTTTCGGTAGTCGTCAAACGTAATGGGGGAAGCCGCCTTCCGGCAGCCTCCCCCACACAGCTCTTATAGACGTCGTAAAAATTACCGACGCTTGCGTGAAGAATCCCGGGCCGGATCACCACCGGAGCGGCGAGGCTTCGCCGTGCGTGAGCCTGGCGCCCGTCCACGCGGTGAAGGCGCTTCGTTGCCTGAAGGCGCCTTGGCGGGCTCGATCCGGATTTCATCCGCATCCGCAGCGGAAGCGCACTCGGTAAACCGCTGCGCTTTTTCGGGAGAGATTTCTACAAGCGTGTAAGTCGGGGCAATACGGATTGAACCGATATCCTTCTTGGTGACACCGCCAAGACGACAGATGACCGGCACCAGCCATTTGGGATCAGCCTTATCGGCACGACCGACAGAAAGCTTGAACCAGCTTCCGCCAGCCATCTGTTTCCGTTCCCGCGGCTCGCGAGGTTCACGCTGTTCGCGTCCCCCTTCCCGCGGAGTACGGGCAGGCGCGCTGGAAGGCGTGATCGGCCGCACTTTGACGGGCTGGGGCAGACCCTTGTTCCACAGGAATACCAATGCTGCCGCCAACTGCTCAGGCGTCCGCTCAGCGATCAGACGTTCCACGAGCGGCTTTACATTTTCCGGTGTTTCGCGCGTCAGAGCCTCGCTGGTGATCAGGCGCTCTGTATCCGCTTCATGAATCTGATCCAGCGTCGGAGCCGTATTCCACGTCACATCGACTCCGGCAGCCTGAAGCAGGCGGTCGGCCTGACGCTTCTTCGATGGCACGGTCACCAGAACACAGATGCCCTTGCGGCCCGCACGACCGGTACGTCCTGACCGGTGCAGCAGCGTGGCCGGGCTGCCCGGCAGGCTGGCATGAATCACCAGCCCCAGAGAAGGAACGTCAATGCCGCGTGCCGCCACATCGGTGGCTACGCAGACTCGGGCCTGACCATTGCGCAGGCTTTCGATGGCGCGACTGCGCTCGTTCTGCCCCAGTTCACCGGAGATCGCGACGGAAGAGAAGCCATGCTGCAGAAGGGCTGCGTGCAGCTGACGCACGCCTTCACGTGTATGGCAGAACACCATCGAGCACGGGCTTTCGATCAGCCGCAGCGTATTGATGATGGCGCCGATCGTGTCATTCTGGTCAGCAAGAATGGCGCGATATTCGATGTCGGTATGCGGCTCGTTATCACCGATCGTGTCGATACGCAGCGCATCATGCTGGTAACGCTTGGCGAGACGGGCGATTTCACGGGCGATCGTCGCCGAGAACAGGAAGCTGCGACGGTCCTGAGGCGTTGCGTCGAGCAGTGTCTCCAGCTCTTCGCGGAAACCAAGGTCCAGCATCTCGTCGGCTTCGTCGAGCACGGCGACCTTGAGGCCGGACAGATTCAGATTCTTCCGCGAAAGATGATCGCACAGACGCCCAGGCGTACCGACCACAATGTGACAGCCCATGGACAGCGCACGCGCTTCCTTGCGCGGCTCCATGCCGCCGACACAGGACACAATGCGCGCGCCAGTGCCAGCGTAAAGCCACTCCAGCTCGCTCTTCACCTGCAGGGCGAGTTCGCGGGTCGGCGCGATGACCAGCGCCAGAGGTGTAGAGGCATGCGCGGCCTTGCCCTGCTCATCGAGCAGCTCATTGGCCATAGCCAGACCAAAGGCGACTGTCTTGCCGGAACCTGTACGCGCCGAGACGAGAAGATCCCGCCCCTTTGCCTTTTCATCCAGCACAGCCTCCTGAACGGGCGTTGGCTCCTGATAACCGCGTTCGGCGAGAGCGTGCGCAAGCGTGGGGACTGTGTCCGGAAAAGGCATGGTTTAGATTGGTCCTGGAACGGTAGACTGGAAGCCGGACATAAAGAGAAATCTCTGGAAAAGCCAGCGTCAGCTCATAAAAAACAACGGGCGCCCGGAGAGGAGCGCCCGCATGTCCTGTATGCAGCCATATTTACTGAAATGGCAAATACCGGAAATCAAAGAAGAGCTGACTTTCAGATGTATGGGGTTTTCCACCCACCCCCTCCCATGCCTGCACACGGGAATAGGCCAGTTGGGTTCCGAATTCGACAGTCCCGTACCGTCCCTTGAAAAAACGCCACCAGGCGCCGATCGTGCCTTCCATGACGCTATGGATATTGGCCGTGCAAGGCATTGAAGACATTTCAATATTACAACCCGTATTGACCGCATTCGGATTGCCGTAACCGTAAGCCGAGCCATTCAGAGTGGAGTAATTTCGTCCGGCCCACTGGGTTCCGAAATAACCGTACACGTCGAATCTCGGATTGGGATGAGCGATGATCCCCGCCGTTCCCTGCGCTGAAAATAGCGGCTGCGGCTTACCCTGTGCATTGATGGTCGCATCAGGCAGCAGGACCGATCCGTATCGTCCAATGCCATATCCTGCCAGACCGGCAATACGGACTTCCAGCGTATGAGGAATGACGGGAAGAATCATCGAGCCACCACCACCACCGGTGGGGGCCGTGTAGTTGTGTCCTCCACCTTCCCATGACACGCGGTCATGCGCGAAATGGGCGATGCCTTCGATTTCGTAATGGCCCCAGTGAGGGTCATAGGCGACCTTGGCGATGACATCCGGCGCAATCTCGTTCGAGAATGGTCCGTTATTGGTCAGGCCCGTGCCATCCTTGTTGATGGTCGCCACCCTGCCGCCCGGCAGGACCACCCGTTCGTCACCCTGCGTCGTATAACCGGTCGTATCATACAGGGTCTGCGGATTCTCGATGGACAGACCCAGCCAGAGCTTGTGCTTGAAGAAGTCCTGCGTGATGCGGACCTGCCACTGCCGCGCCCATGTCTGGCCGGCAAGCATCGCGGCATCGATCGTTTCCGGCAAACTTTCCTGCCGCGGTACGATACCGATACGCCCCGGTGTCAGCATGCTCCACGCCTGTCCCGCCAGAAAATGGAAATTTTCCTTACTGTTATCGTAGACAAGGTAAGCCTGCCGGAGACGCGGAGAGTAACTGTTACTCTCGTAGGCATTGGTCGTATCGGCACCCGCGCCAAAATCGGTTTCAAAGAAACCGGAGATGGTTTCGTACTGATCAATATTGCCCCGGAGCATAAGGGAAAGGCGGCTGTATCGTGCGGCTCCCTCAAAGCTGTTCGTGTGGTAATTCGGACTATTCTTGAACGGCAGCCCTGACCAGAATGTAAAGGTGCCCGTGGACATCTGGCGATTTTGCAGAACTGTGGCTGCGTCGACAAACCCACCCAGTGCAATCGTCACCGGTCCTACGTGAAAGACACCATGATCACCCACCGCACCAGCCGCCTGCGCACCAACCGTTTCACGCGGATGCGGGCCAACTCCATTTTCGGCTGTATGAGCAATCGTATCTTCCGCGCGATGAGCGGTAACAGTCTTCTGCGTTGGTATATCGTCGGTTACGAAAGTCGGACGAACCTCAGACTCGTGGCCATGCGTGGTTACCCTCACCGGCTCCTCGATCTCCGTCTCGGGAACGGACGTGGACTCATTGTTGGCCGTCATGATCTTCTGGCGGGTAGCCTTGCTTAGACTTGCATGGCTGGTTGCGCGCCCCGTCGTCACGGCAGTTTTTCTTGCGATCAGCTGTTTCTGCAGCCCCATAAGAGCCTTGTTCAACTGCGCCTGCTGCTGCTGGATTCGTGCAATCTGTTGCTCCATGAGCTCCAGTGATTCACTCTGATCATCAGCATAGGCCGTAAGAGGAGAAAATGCTGCCCCGGCACAAAGCAGAAAAGTGAGGGAAGAGCGGGTCCGGCGGAAAAACGTCGGGCATTGGGGCATGGAGGAGCGGCGTCCGTTTTCTCGTAAGAGTTTTACGTCAAAACATTTCTTATTAAACACATTCGATAATAAACCGCCCGCGAAATGTCATTCAAAAAAAAATTTAAGAAGCCTGCCGCGACATATGTCACAGATAATTTTCTCCGACAAAACCGTGCATTCCAGAGGTTTTTGACCTAAATGTCACACATGAAGACATTTTTTCAGAAGATGCATGGATTGGGCAACGACTTCGTCATCATCGACGAAAGGTCAGGCTCTTTTGACTTGACACCCACGCGGATCGCCAGCCTGGCCGATCGCAGGCGTGGAATCGGCTGCGACCAGTTCGTCACTCTCTCTGTGCCAGCAGATAGCAAAGCCGCTGTCTTTGTGCGCTTTTTCAATCCTGATGGGAGCGAAGCAGGCGCGTGCGGCAATGCCTCCCGCTGCGTCGCCAGCCTGCTTGGACAGGAACGCGATACTGACAGACTGACTTTTGAGACACGCAACGGCCTCCTGAAAGCAGAAGTGCTTTCCCGCGACGCGACAGGGGGCGCTGTCGTCACGGTCGATATGGGCAGTCCGCAGACTGACTGGCAGTCGGTGCCGCTGGCGAAAGCCGCCGACACACTCCGCCTTCCCCTCATGGGCGAGCCAGCCGCCCTGTCCATGGGCAATCCACACGCGACCTTTTTTGTTGAGGACCTGTCCGAAGCGGAACGCGGTCCGGAACTGGAAGTCGATCCGATTTTCCCGGACCGCGCCAATATCGGCTTTGCCCGCATCGACGCTCCGGATCGGATGCGGCTGCGGGTCTGGGAGCGTGGCGCGGGCTTTACACTCGCCTGCGGTTCCGGGGCCTGCGCGGCCGTGGTGAACGCGGCGCGGCGCGGTCTGGGTGAACGCCGGATGACAGTAGAGGTTGACGGCGGGGAGATGGTTATCGCATGGGATGCTGACGATCATGTGCTGATGACCGGTCCCGCCCAGCTTGCCTTTGAAGGGACCGTCGATCTCGAGGCCTATCCAAAATGACTGACACCCCTCCGGACATGCCGGTGGACGACACGCCCAATGCAACACAGGGCGTGGATATCCTGACTTTCGGCTGCCGCCTCAACACCTATGAGAGTGAGGTCATGCGCGGCCACGTGGCGGCGCTGGAGGATGTCATCATCGTCAACACCTGCGCCGTGACCAACGAAGCCGAGCGGCAGGCGCGGCAGGCCATCCGCCGCGCTCACCGTGAGCGTCCGGATGCCCGTATCGTCGTGACGGGCTGCGCCGCGCAGATCAATCCGGATCGCTGGGCGTCCATTCCCGGCGTGACGCGCGTGCTCGGCAACGAGGACAAGCTGAAGGCGGAAAGCTGGAGCCTGCCAGCCCTCGGTTCGGGTAACGCCGTGTCCGACATCATGGCCGCCAAGGAAACAGCCGCGCATCTGGTGACGGAGTTCGCCGGACGCACCCGCGCTTTCGTGCAGGTCCAGCAGGGCTGCGACCATCGCTGCACATTCTGTATCATCCCTTATGGACGCGGCCCCTCCCGCTCCGTGCCAGTGGGCGTGGTGGCCGAGCAGGTGCGCGCGCTCGTGGCGTCCGGCTACCGTGAGGTCGTGCTGACCGGCGTGGACATCACCTCATGGGGTGACGACCTGCCCGGCACGCCACAACTCGGACAGTTGTGCCGTCGCCTGCTGGCGCTGGTGCCTGAACTGGAACGACTGCGGCTGTCATCCGTCGATCCGGTAGAGATCGACGAGGATATCTGGCGTCTGCTGGAAAACGAGCCTCGCTTCATGCCTTACCTGCATCTGTCTTTGCAGGCCGGGTCGGACATGATCCTCAAGCGGATGAAACGACGGCATCTGGTCGCGGATGCGGCATCCGTCATTGAACGGGCACGATCGATCCGCCCCGAGATCGGCATCGGCGCAGACCTGATCGCAGGCTTCCCGACCGAAGACGAGATTCTGTTCGAGGAAACATTGTCCTTCCTTGAACAGGCCGCCCTGCCCTATCTGCACGTCTTTCCCTACAGCGCCCGCCCCGGCACCCCTGCCGCGAAGATGCCCGCCGTGCCAGTCGTCGAACGCAAGGCCCGCGCCGCTCGTGTTCGTGCGGTGGGCGAGCAGTCGGCGCAGACCTATTTCAGGAGCCTGCTCGGTCGTGAACTGCGCGTGCTGATGGAAACACCGGAAAGCGGCCACAGCGAGGAATTTGCGCCGGTCAGACTGGCGCAGGGGCAGTCCGAGATGGGACGCATTGAGGTTCTGCGTCCGGTAGCGGTTGACGAAAAAGGCCTTGTGGCGGAGATCGTATAGTCATGGCACTCGGATTTTTCTCCCGTCTCAAGCAGGGGCTGTCGCGCTCCACCCAGAAACTCAGCAGCGTCTTCACCAAGCGCAAGCTTGATGAATCGGCACTGGAAGATCTGGAAGAGCACCTGATCGCTGCCGATCTTGGTCCGGAAGTGGCTGAGCGCGTGATCGAGTCCTTCCGTAGCACCCGTTTCGGGGCGGAAGTGACCGATGATGAAATCCGGCAGACACTCGCGGATGAAATCGCCCGCGTCCTGACGCCAGTGGCGATCCCCTTTGAACCGGACCCGAAGCTCAAACCTCATGTCGTGCTGATGGTTGGTGTCAACGGCACCGGTAAAACCACCACCATCGGCAAGATGGGTCGCTATTTCAGCGAGCAGGGCAAGAAAGTCATCATGGTGGCGGGCGATACCTTTCGCGCCGCCGCTGTCGAGCAGCTTCAGGTCTGGGGTGAGCGGACAGGTGTGCCGGTCATTGCAGGCAAGCCTGAGGCCGACGCTGCCGGACTTGCTTTCGAAGCCCTTAAGCGTGGCAAGGAAGAAGGCGCGGATCTGCTTCTGATCGACACAGCCGGACGCCTGCACAACAAGGGCGCTCTGATGGAAGAGCTGGCCAAGATCATCCGTGTGATGAAGAAATTCGACGAGACCGCGCCCCACTCCGTCATTCTTGTGCTCGATGCGACGACCGGACAGAACGCCATTGAACAGGTGCGCGTCTTCCGCGAGCTGGTGAACGTCACAGGTCTGATCGTAACCAAGCTGGATGGCTCGGCTCGTGGCGGCATCGTGGTGGCGCTGGCAGACCAGTTCAAGCTGCCGATCCATGCTGTCGGCGTCGGGGAAAAGGCGGAGGATCTGCGTCCCTTCTCCGCGCAGGAGTTTGCGCGGGGTCTCGTTGGTAAGACAGAGATTTCGACGACGACTGAGACCGAGGAAGACACTGGCGAACAGCCTGCTTCTGAATAACGCAGGACTCACGAGCGCCTCTGGCCTTACTGTTGGATGGCCAGAGGCAAGCACCTCCCAGACTTTGAACGATTTTTCTTCATAAGCTCAGGCAGACACCAGAGACTATCTGAAAAAATGCGCCTTCACAGCAAAAGCGCAAGGGAAATCAGATATCAGTGGAAGCTACCCGAATGCTCGGGAGCAACGCCTGACATAAGAAGTCATAGCCAATAGTATTTTTATATCTATAGATAATATAAGGAGATATTATCTATATTTTTTCTTCGCGTCCAAACGGACTGTTCCTTATGGTCGTGTCATACGGAAATGCGCGACCCGTCGATAACTGCATTTTCTACGCGACACAGGAATAGAAATGCCGCTATCAAAATGGAAATCAGCCCTTCTCCCTGCATTGGCCCTTCTGACGACAGGTGGTTCCGTTTCCGGCTACGCCGCCATTCCATTATTTACCAAAAGCACTGAAGCAACAGGCTTCGAGGAATGGTGGAGAGGCATCACTCTGGCCGGTCGTATCGATGGCGGCATTTCCGCCAACCCGGCCCGACCCGATAATGGCATCAATTTCGGCAACTTTATCGGCGACCATGCCAATCAGGCGCAGCTCAATCAGTTTGCTCTGACACTGGCGCACGATATCGATACAACGACCGACGGATATAGCTTCGGTTTTACCCTCGAAGCCTCCTACGGTTCGGATTCACGATATTACCATCTCCTCGGCATCTCTGACCGGGCTTTCAATTCGCGTTATCAGATCATCCCTTCCCATGCACAGGTGGACGCCCATCTCCCATGGTTCACCAGGCTGGGCGTCGATATGCACGCCGGCATCCTGCAGGCGCCCATGGGGCTGGAAGCTTTCGACCCGACCGCACGGCCATTTTATACATTCAGTTATACGGGCCAGTATTCAGTACCTTTCCAGCATGTCGGCATGATGGCCACCATTCACGTCACACCAATGATTGACGTTCTCACTGGTCTTGATACCGGCAACCAGACGACATTCGGACGACGGGACAATAACAGCGCTCCGGCTGGGTATGCGGGCGTCACATTGAACAATCTTGCGCACGGAAAACTGACCATAACGGAATTAAGCCGTTTTGGCTCCGAGGATTCACGTATAGCTTTTGACCATGGCGCAAATGAGGACCTGCGTTTCTGGAATGATCTTACGGCTATCTATAAAATTACGCCCACCGTTACTTTGACTGGTGAATTCAACTATATGCATGACGACGGGCTGAGAGCTGACACAGAAAGTTTTGTTTCTTATCTCAGCTGGAATTTCATGAAAAATCTGACCTTCAATTATCGAGGTGAGATTTATCGCGACAATACAGGACTGATGGTCGCCAATTTTTTGAGCAATGAAGGCTACATGAACGCTATTGCAGGACGTTCAACACCAACAGAGAGCGCTCCGCCCACCACTTACGGTGCGCTTACGTTAGGCGTAACCTACAAAACATCGCTGAACAAAGACTATGGTTATTTCGCAATCCGTCCGGAGGTCCGCTTCGATCGTTCATTGAATGGAACGACTTCATTCAATGATAATCGCAACAGCGGAATGTTCACGTTCGGTGGAGACGCCATGATTGGCTTCTGAACAGTCTGCAGAAGAACTCAAAAACGCCCTTCCACAAACCATTCTCGAAAGCCATTCATTATATATAGCTTGCGAGCGTCATACCTTTGAGATCAGAGATCAGCGTATAAGATGCGAGAAGCTGATCCTGAACATTACCTGTCTGCACAGAAACAGCTGCAATATCAACATCCTTGATGTTCGACAGCTGAGACGTGAGCATGGTGCTCATTGTTGAGAGGTTTGTCGACTGCGTGGTCAGGGAGCTTTGCATAAGTCCAAGAGAGCCCTCCTGATTACTCAACTCAGTTCCCACCGTGTCGGTTGATGATTTCAACTGTTTCACAAGATCAGAAAAGTTGCTGCTGGACGTATCAGCATTACCAAGAGACGCGACGATCATCAGATTACGCATCAGATCCCGAATGGCGGATCCAGTTGTTGTCGTTTGAGAACTCGTCGGCGTTGTGCCTTCTGTAGCAACCATTCCCACACTGGTGACTGCCGATTGTCCGACAACAGCTTTTGTCTCAAGCCCTTTTGCGGAACTGGGATCGGTGGACAGAGCAGAAGAAAACACCGACAGATCGACCGTTGTGCCGTCCTCAGACGTATAAGTTCCACCACTTGCGGCGTACGCCGTCGCGGTTTCAAGAACCGATGAAGCGCCCAGCGTATCAAGCTGACTAACGGCATCGGAAGTCACCGTGGCAAGAGTGCTGCTTGCCAGCCCTTCCGCATCGGTAACCGGGGCATTATTGACATCAGTTCCGGCAAAAACATAGCCGTTGCTACCTTGGGTATTCAGATAATCACCCAATTCAGACAAGGCTGTCTGTGCACTGGCAGCAACTGTAGCCAGGGTTTCCTTTCCATACGTCCCATTCAGAGAAAGCAGATCATTTTGTAATGTGGTGTTGAGCGATGCGATTTGTGTGAGAGCGCTTTGAGTCACACTCAAATTCGTCTGCGCGCCACTGATGGAAGTTTGCCAGGTGGAAATCGCAGTAATCTGCGGTTGCAGACTCAACGCCTGCCCCCGCTGATTTCCCAGACCAGCATATGTGTCGGACGCCACTCCCGTTGTCGCCTGTGCAACCAGTGCTGTTTGCTGATCAGTCAGAGTGCTGACTGCCTGCTGCAACACATATGCCGTGCCACTTGCGCCATAAAGACCAACAGATGTGCTCATGATTTTTACACCGCATCCAGAAGCGCCGTGAACATAGTCTTCACAGCTGTGACGATTTTTGCATTCGCTGTATAGGCATTTTGCAATGCAATAATATTGGACATCTCATTATCCACATTCACTCCCGACACATTCGAGACTTTTGTGGTCAATGAAGACTGCACGGAGGTAGCTGTCGTGAGATTTGATGTCGCAGATGACGCCACCTGCGCCTGGGCGGAGGTCAGAGAGGTCGCAAGATTGGCAAGGGTCTGACTGCCGCTATAACCGGTAGAAATATTGCCATCGACACCAAGCCCCGAACCTGGAGCCGCAGGAGAGTCTGATCCAAGTGTAGTCTGCAATAGGGCCAGAGCAGTATCTGTCGATCCATCCTCAGATAATGAAGATGGATCAGCAGCAATCGCCGCCCCCACCTGAATGGTGCTGGAAAATCCTACGATACCATCAGGAGGAATGGCTGTTGTGCTTGATCCCGGCACATCACCGGAAGCGTCTGTGAACAGTTTAACCCCTTGCTCGTTAAAGCGCGTTGCAAGAGTAGATGAGAAGGAATCCAGCTGGGCCTGCATCTTGGGGTAAACATTATCACGCAGGTCGATATTGGCGCCAAGCTCACCACCCGTCAGATGAGACGTAAGATCGGTCGTGCTGCCAACCAGCGTGATGGCTGGAATATAGCTGCTGGTATCCGAAGCCGTGATGGAAGAGGTCGCAGTGATGGTTACATCACTTGTCGTCAACGGCCAGGTCGAGCTGGGTTCCAGCGTGGATGTACCCGTACTATTGGAATCAGTCGTGGGATAAGTCGACAGAACGCTGTTATTACTGTCTTTCGGATAGGTCGGCAGCTGCGTCCCGTCGACAGTCTTGACCAGCATGTCCCCTTTGGACGTCTCGGTATATGTGACAGACATATACGATGAGAGATCAGACATGGCGGCGGCACGCTGGTTTTCCAGATCTGCCGTGCTCATTCCCTGCACTTTAAGTGACATGATCTGCTTCGACAGAACGCCAATGGTCGTCAGATCCGTATTGACTGACGATACCTCAGAGACAATTGAATCCTGCGCCCCCTGACGCTGCGCCTGATAGGTTGATGACAGCGTGTTGATGGAGGTCGCCAGTGTCTGCGCGTTACTGATGACAGTACTTCTCGCCGTTGCATCGGAAGGCGTTGAAACAAGTGCCGTGATGGCGTTTGAAAGATTGCCGACCTCGTCAGACAGGGTCGCGCTTGATCCTGAATCTGAACTGGTCGACCCCTGAAGCGCCGTGATGGCGGAGAGGGAGTTATTCTGCACCGTCAATGCAGCAACCTGCGCATTCTGCGTGTAAAGACTGCTCTGCAGCGCATTATTGACGTTACGCGTTGTCAGACCGATCGAAACGCCGGAACCCGTGCCCCTCGTATCTGCAGAGTTGAGGTTTGCAACCTCTTCCACATAACCAGTCGTGCTGGCATTGGAGACGTTCTGTGACAGCACACCAAGCGCGTACTGATTGCCTTCCAGCCCGCTGGTGGCGATGGACAGAGCATTGTTCAGATCCATGACCTTGAACTCCGACAAAACCTCGCCCACCAATCAAAATGGCGCAAGGCGCACCACGCCCAAGTTTTTTGGCGACGCGGCGCTTTGTTGAACCGGGCGGGACTACCGATCTTTTGCTCAGATTGACCCACTCAGGTGAAAAACAGGTTAATGAGCCGTTAGCGGATCATCGAAATCGTCGCCTGCAGCAGAGTATCAGCCGTCGTGACGATCTTCGTGTTCGCTGTATAGGCCTCCTGAGTGACGATCAGACTGGACAGATCAGATGTCAGATCCGTCGTGGAAGATTCGGTAGACGACGTTTTCAGAACGCCCGTACCGTTTGATCCCACGGCCCCGATTGTTGCGGAACCAGAAGCTGAAGTTGCCTGGTAGGCCTGTCCGTCAACAGCCATAAGCCCGTCTGGATTTACGAAGGATGCCAACGCAACCTTACCGACAAGCTGGGTGTCACCGTTACTGAAGGTCGCCATAATCGAACCGTCAGTCTCCATGGAAATACCCTGGTAAGTGCCTGTCGTTACGCTGTCACTGTCAATTGTTGGCGTCGTCGAATTGGCTACTGACGTTGTGGTTCCGGAACTACTGCCGATGGTACCAAGATCAAGATCAATCGACTGTGAGGCCGCACCGTTAGTATAACTCAATGTAATAGGAAGAGTGGCAGTTGACCCTGTGTAACCCGTACCAATCAATGCGCCCGTAGAGTCTTTTACATCTTTCAGATTTCCGCTTGAGTCGAAATCAACAGTGTATGTAGACGTAGATGTCGAGTCACTGCCGCTACCAACAATCATGGTCTTATCTGTGGTGGGATCAGCATTTGCAACCGTGACAGTGTAAGTAGAACCACCCGTATTGTCTGCTGACGTCGTCGTGGAATCCCATTTGACGCTCAATCCGTGCGCCTGCGATGTAGAATCATAAATGGTCTGAGGAGTGGAAGCACCTGTTGTAGCATCAACCGGATATGTCTGCCCGCTGGTTATACCACCACTCATCGTCAGCGTCGTTGTTTCAGTCGGGCGAAACGCCACATCGGAAATCTGGATCTGTGTCAGTGTATTGCTAAGAGTGCCAGTCTTCGCATCCGCCATATACCCGTTCAGATAGTAGCCGGATGTATTGACCAGATAACCATTCTTATCCTGATAGAAATTACCGTTTCGCGTAAAATACTGCTGATTGGAGAATGTTTCCTTACCGGCAGTCGCCTGACCAGATGGCTGCGAAACATCAAAGAAGCCGTTTCCTGAAATCGCAAGAGCAAGCGTGTTCGTACTGGCTGTAATCGTGCCCTGCTGCTGGGTCTGGGAGGTTGTGTAAGCTGATACACCATCAGAAACAGCCTGCCCCTGCGCGTAAGAAGCAAGGTTATTTGAAACCGTATCCTGAAAACTTGTATCCGACGACTTGTACCCGACGGTCTGACTGTTGGCTATATTATTACTAAGATTCGTAAACGCTGTTGACTGAGCGTTAATACCTGCAACAGCCGTTGTAAGCGAATTGAAAATCGACATGGATCACTCCTAAAGGGCGGCCCCGGCAGCGCGGCGCCGACGACCTCAACACCCCTTATCCATGCAGAAAGCGTGCCAATCTTTATTCGATCACGTTTTTTTATCGATGTTAATAAATTCTCTCGGAAATCTGCGGTCATGTCATATCAATATTTACTTTTATACTTTGCGGCTGCTGGTTTCAGAAAAAACAGACTGCGACAGCTCGGCATATTTTGCCCACCAGGGCATTTTCATGCCTGCATAATGCCGCCCCCCTTCCTGCCATCCCTCCTCAGCTTTCCACATCCGAGAAAAACTTTCTCCTTTTATCCTGCCATTTGAATTTTATAAAAATTCAATATTTTCAGTATGTTATAAATTTATCAGATCAAAAAAATCTTCGCCATATGCCGCTTGAAAACATTTTCTCAAAGTTGGCCCGAAATTTGCATCTACTCTTATTGCATTATTCGACTGGGATTAAGTTATGGCAAGTCTGGTGACATCGCTGCTTACAGAAACCTCTTTGAAGGTAAACAGGGCCTCATCCGCAAAATCCAGTTCTTCTGTCGCGACATCCAAGCACTCCCCGTCTTCCACCCAGTCATCGACAGGCGATCTGCCCGGGGCAGTGGCCCAGCCAACATTCAGCGATCATATGACGCGCCAGACAGCCAGTCTGCCGGATCACGCTCAATCCCGGACAGAGCAGGCAAATTCCGCCCAGTTGAAGACTGCGAGTGTCGCGCCTTCATCGACTGGACCGAATGAAGACACGCCGACAACGTCTGGCGATACAGCAGCAATCAATGACACACTACAACCACTTCCTTCCATCAAAACCGCACAGGAAGAAACCGCGGCAAAAGCTAAAGCCGTGACAGCCGACGCAACTGGAGTCATTGCAACCAGTCTTTCTTCATTTTCTGCCGCAACCAAAAACAGTTCTTCAGCCTCTATTGGCGGCAATACTGCGACTGACAGTCAACACAAAGCATCTGACAGTCGGTCCACAAAAAAACAGCACACGGAAAAACAGACCAGCTCTGAAAATACGGCTAGTACCAGCAGCAGTTCAACAGTATCCCCTTCGGATACAACTCTGGAACTCGCCGCCCTGAGTGCTCTCCAGCCGTTATCATCATCGACCGAAGCAACGACCGCAATCTCTGGCAATGATGATCAGACAGCTTCCGCTTCTGTGGCTGCACTGGAAAGCATTGCCCCTTCATCACTTTCATCCGGCGCCTCGTCAGAAAAAACACCTCAGACAGCAGAAACAGTCAGCAGCGAACTTTCGGGCACCGCGGTCTCTCTGTCCGGATCGGGAAAGTCGGAAGATACGAGCGGCCCTGCGTCTTTTCACTCCCTGATCGACTCAAAACTCTCTGACAAGATCAGTCCAATCCAGAGCACTTCCATAAGTGACGTTTCGTCTCAAAGAGCAGAAAGCAGAATAACGGGTATCAAGACTGCAGATACACAAATTCCGAGCGTTCAGACTACGAGCAGCAAGATCGCATTGACAATGCCAGCGGATATAAAGGTTAGCTCCGGTCTCAATGCCAACGCAGCATCCCTGTCTCATGATGATGTTCGTCCTATGAACGCGACCAGTTTCAGCCAGATCCAGTCGCTGCAGGATATCGCCACCACCCCAGTCAATGCTGTGGGAGACGGACAATCTCTTTCCAACAACACCCAGTCCTCTGCAGAAGGACAGACTGACGAAACATCGGCTCCTGTTGCCGCCCACGCTCAGAATGCTCCGATCCAGCCAACGGCTCTGTCCGCACTCACCCTGTCCAGTCCGACAGAAACAGTTTCTGTCACTCAGCACAGTAAAATTGCCGACACTGATACTGGTCAGGCTGCACAGTTACCCAGCCAGTCAACAGATACGCCTGCACAGGTGCAGATGACCTGGAATCCTGCCCCTGTCACCTCTATCGCAGCCACAGGAAAAGTATCTACAAGCAGCGCATCCCGACTGGATAATCGCACACTATCACGCACGGATATTTCCAGTTCCACACAACCACAAACCATAGCCGCAAAACCGCAGACAGACGAAGTTTCGTCCCCTGCTGTGTCAGCGAAAACTCTTTCGGATCAACAAGGCAGAGGCGACGACGACAAAGGCTCTGATCAGCATACTTCATCTGATCAATCTCTGGCCGCCAACATGACGCCGCCCCAGACCTACAACGAAGCCACTCCATTTTCTGAACAGTTGGTCGCCAGTACGGCGGATGACACCTCTTCTTCTACTGCAACCAGCCTGCAAGCGTCGGAAACCACCTCGTCTGCCTCCAGCAGCATAACCGCGTCATCCGACACCGGCCCTACTGCGCTCAATCTGGCGATAGCACTACAAAATGATGATCAAACACCGCTACACGTCACCATTGATAAGTCCGACAAGTCTGACGGACTGAATATTCACATTGGCGCGGACGGTCTGACAACCCTGAACGAGTTGCAGTCCCATAAGCACGAACTGGTGCATGCTCTGGAAAATGCGGGCATCTCGACCGCCGGATCACAGATCTCATTTGGTCTCGCCGATAACAATGCCGATTTATCATTCTCAC
This sequence comes from Drosophila trapezifrons, assembly GCA_018874455.1. Lineage (NCBI taxonomy): Eukaryota > Metazoa > Arthropoda > Insecta > Diptera > Drosophilidae > Drosophila > Drosophila trapezifrons. The sequence continues at coordinate 57,857 of JAEIIF010012878.1, read as the reverse complement.
AGAACAAGCAGTCTCAGCAGCAACCACAGGATAACAGCACGAATACGACAGCAGGATCTTCAGATTTTGCAAACGCTTTTGGCGGTACACTTTCCGGCAACAGCAACGGGGACGGCTCCCGGAACGCCTGGAGTGCAACCCCATCCACAGCCATGACTTCAGCCGCGGCTTCAGATGCCGATGAGACCGGCGATCAGCTATACGCCCTGACTGCCCTGCGGACAGGCTCAGTCAACATCACAGCCTGAAAGAACCGGATATGACAACGACAGCAGCAACCTCCTCTTCTTCAACTTCGCTTCTTTCATCCGCGGTCAGCGCGTCCCAGTCTGCAGCCTCGGTCAACGCCGCCGCCAACACTGCGGCTTCCACCACAGCCGCGACCGACACCAGCACAAGCGCCCTTTCCTCGCTTACAAGCAACTTCAACACGTTCCTCACCCTGCTCACCACGCAGCTCAAGAATCAGGATCCGAGCAGCCCGATGAGCAGTGATACGTTCACGTCCGAACTGGCTCAGTTCGCGAGCGTGGAACAGCAGGTCGATACCAACACCAACCTGAAGACGCTGATTTCACTGACGCAGGACGGTCAGCAATCGACCGACATGTCGCTGGTCGGCAAGACCGCCGTCGCCACCACAAGCGAACTGCCGCTGCAGAACAGCAGCAGCAGCATTTCCTTCAACACCACGACAGAAGAACCGATTGCGATTGCCGTCACCGACAGCAACGGCAATGCCGTCAAGACGGCAGAACTGACCTCGACCGTCGGCACCAACACATGGACATGGAACGGCACCAGCGACAGCGGAGCCCAGCTCAGCGACGGCTCCTACAACATCGCCGTGCAGACTGCCGACACGTCTGGCAATACGTCCGACGTTCCGTTTACCGTCACAGGCACGGTCACCGGCGTCACCCGCAACGGCAGCTCGATCTACGTCAACATGGGGGACAGCACGATCGACATGTCGAACGTCAACTCGTTCTCCGATACGTCGACTTCAAGCGCGACCTCGACATCGTCCACATCATCGGATTCTTCATCCACATCAAGCTGACGATAGAACGACGCAGGGTCTTTTCTTCGGATCAGACCCTGCGTCGTTCAGGGACTGTTTTGGTGACAGATTCCCGAGACCAGCTCTTTTCGAAGAAACTCTCCCCAAGAAGCCCCAACTCCCTATAATCTGCCCCGCAAGAGACTTCTGAAACAGTCCTCAGATACTCTGACAGAATACCGGAACGGCTATTCGTCTTCACCAAGCACTTCGCGGGCGCGCCGGACGATCGTTTCATACTCTTCATCCGACAGTTCGCCCCGATGATGAAACTCGCTGGCGCGCGCCAAAGCATCTCTGGCGTGGGTTTTGTCGGGAATGGGATAGCGTCTTCCTGACAATGCAAAGGCGCTATCAGGAAGCGCATCGCGCTCAGCTTGCGTCAGACGTGACATGGCGATCCTCCAGAAAAAAGCGCTCATCTGAGACCATTACACCAACGATCCCGGACCCGAGCGAATGCTGCACACCCGACCTTAAACAGGCAAGGTGCTTACCGCTTTGATATGGCCCCCATTCCTGCCGAAACAATCGCATGCCAGCTTCCAGCACGAGAGTGTCATGGCGATCCATCTTTCGCACACAGATCGGCCTCTTCCATTTCATCAAGGTCCGCCATGGCGGCTTCCGCACTCTGCGTGGGCACGTCGCTGGCCCGGACATCCATTCTCTTCATCGGAGCCGTAACAGCGCCCGGGGCCGATAATCCGTGCACAACACGAAAGGCGACAAAGATCGCCATCCCTCCGAAAATTACACTGCCAGCAGCCTGACCGATCTGCACACCCAGCGCCCCGAACCCCGCTCCGTAGGTCACGAAGGGGATCGTTCCCAATGTCGCGCGTCCCCAGTTGAAGAGCGTCGAATACAGCGGATGGCCGAGATTGTTGAACACCGTGTTGGCGACAAACAGCATGCCGACAAACAGGTAGCCGAGCACTGTCCATGAACAGAACAGATGGATCAGGGCGGCGCCATCGCCCTGAAGATGGAAACCTTCTGTCAGCAGGTTCTGCGAAAGCGCCAGTACACCCCAGGTGCAGACGACACACCCCACCACAATCTTGAGGGAGGCGACCAGCACCTCTCGCACGCGGTCCAGTCTACCCGCTCCAAGGTTCTGGGAAATGATCGGCCCAACCGCCCCGGTCAAAGCAAAAACCATAGCGAACGCGACGACGACAATCCGCTCTACTGCCGTCTGCCCGCTGACCGCTTCAAGCCCAAACTGCGCCATATTTTCGGTGACATAAGCCGCCCCCACCGGGGTTGCCAGATTTGTCAGAATCGCCGGAATGGCAATTCCCGCGACACGTCGGCTATCGCCCCATACGGCCATAGGCTTGGGCCATTCGAGCATTCCGTGCAGGCTCGCTCCATGCCATCCCAAGACAAGAACTGCTGCTCGTGCAAGGATCGTGCTGATGGCGGCTCCCACCAACCCTTCCCTGAACCCGAGAATCAGTATGGGGTCCAGAATGGCAGTCAGAATTGCTCCCGCCAGAGTGACATTCATGGAACGCTTCGCGTCACCCACAGCACGCATCAGCGCCGAAGCTGACATGCCGAGAGAAACCAGCGGGAAGAACGGTGACGTCAGATAGATATACAGAGTCGCCTGATCGAGCGCTTCACCAGACGCACCGAGCAATGAAAGGATAGGACGCGCCAGCAAAGCGGTCACAATCCCTACCATCGCCGTGAGCACAAGGTTGGTCAGCATGAAGGAAGAGGCAATCCGTCGCGCCCGGTAGAAGCTGCCACCGCCGATCTCCCTGCCCACGCAGGCACCGAGTCCAATGGTCAGACCGATGGAAACGGCGATCTGTATCCCGCCCACAGCGCCGGCAAAGCCGATTGCAGCCGTCAGGGCCGGCACACCGAGATGAGCGATGTAGATCATGTTCAGCATATCGACGGCGAACACGGCCATCAGTCCGATAGCGCCGGTTCCCGCCATAACGAGAACGTGCCGCATAATACTGCCGACCACGAAACACGCCTTTTGACTCGGCACTGGTCTTCCGTTCATTCAGATCCTGCGTATCGGACTTTAATAATGCTGGGTCCGCCGCCACTCAGCGCAGTATGGCATGACCAGCCTGCAACGCGAATGCCGAACGCCTATCACAAAAACATTTATATTCCATGGCGAATTGTCGAAGAGAAACGACCCGAACAGACAGGACGCTATCCTTCCCTGATGCTCATTCCGCGCTCACGGGACCAGTTACGCCACAGCAGGTGCAGTGTCGCCATCGCCGCCGGACCGAGGAACAGCCCGAGCAGACCCCATGTCTCGGCTCCTCCCACAATCCCGAGCAGCACCCACAGAAACGGTAGCTGCGTGCTGCCGCCGATGAGGCCCGGACGGACAAAATGATCCGCAGTGAAAATCACCACCGCTCCTACGGCAAAGACCGCCACGGCCGCCATCGAGCCACCATCCACGAGCAGTAAGGTCGAGGCAAGCCCGACCGGGATCATCGCGCAGAAGGGAATCATCGCCGCAATGGCGGTTGCTCCACCGAGCAGAACCGGGTGAGGAACGCCGGTCAGAAAATAGATCACGCCCATGATGATCCCCTCGCCCACGCCGACCAGAACCAGTCCGGCGACGGTGCCGTGGATGGAGGCGATGATCTGGTGCCCGATCAGTTCGCCCCGTCGGCCGAAAGCGCGACGTGAGGCTATGGTGCACTCGCGCATGATCGTGTCCCCGTCCTTGTAAAGAAAGAACAGGGTCAGGATGGAGAAGAAGAACAGCGTGCCACGATGAACGACCTGCGACCCGACAGTCCTTGTCACGGCCAGTCCCCGCGCATCGAACGAACTGAAGAACTCCGCCGCGGCGCTGGGATCAGACAGATGGCTGTTCCACCATTTGATGACGGCGCTGGCTCCGACGGGCAATCTGCTCACCCACGTGGGCACCGGCACCCCGACGTTGCGGGCATGCTTCATCAGGCCGAGCACGTTCTGGGCCTCGTTGGCTGCTTCAAGTCCGACAAACAGCATCGGGATCAGAAACAGCAGCGCCATCCCCGCCGTGCAGAGCGCAGGTAGAAGCACCCCATGTGCAAGAGGGGGCCAGCGGGACTGAATCCTGCGATAGAGCGGCCATGTCGCCACGGCGAAAACGACGCCCCATGCCAGCGCGCTCAGAAAGCCATGAATCGTGTAGGTTGTAATCGCGACAATCGCGACCGCCAGAATTTCCCGCGCTTTCCACTGTGCGCGTCGGGCTGCCTGCCTCTGCTCAAGGGTGACATCTTCGACCGGACAGGGCGTGAGGTGAACATGATCGTCATCATGCGGCGGCAGACCGGATTGTGACATTCAGCTATCTTCCCTCAAGCATTGCTCCCCGGACTGGCCTTGGCGAAATCTGTGGACCACATAAACGCCATGCCACGCGAGATCGCTCCTGTCACGCTTCCGGCTGTCGGTCACGCGCTTCCGCCCAGATGGCGAAGGCATGAATCAGCGCCGCCTCATCAAGAGCCTTGAAACGCCCCGAAGCGCCGCCATGCCCTGCTTCCATGTTGATACGCAGCAGAAGCGGATTGTCCGAAACGGAGTAGTCCCGCAGTTTCGCAATCCATTTGGCCGGTTCCCAGTAGGTCACCCGAGGGTCCGTCAGACCGCCGATTGCGAACACTGCCGGATAGGGTTTTGCGGCAATCTGGTCATAGGGTGAATAACCGGCAATCCGGTCATAGGCTTTTTCATCGACCAGCGGATTGCCCCATTCCGGCCACTCAGGTGGTGTCAGCGGCAGGCTGTCATCCGACATGGTGTTCAGCACATCCACAAACGGCACGACGGCGACCACGCCGGCGAACAGCTCGGGGCGCATGTTGGTGATCGCTCCCATCAGCATGCCGCCAGCCGACCGGCCATCCGCAACAATCCGTCCGGCATCCGTCCAGCCCTGCTCGATCAGATGATCGGCGCAGGCGATGAAGTCCGTGAAGGTGTTCGTCTTGTGCTCCCCTCGCCCACCGAGGAACCAGTTCCAGCCCTTTTCCGAACCGCCCCGGATATGCGCGATGGCATAGACCCAGCCACGATCGACCAGACTCAGGTTGCGGGTCGAAAAGGTCGGATCGATGGAGATGCCATAGGAGCCATACCCATAGAGCAGCATCGGCGCGGATTGGCCTTCCGGCGTGTCCCGATGCCACAGCAGCGTAATCGGCACCAGTTCGCCGTCCGGCGCCTTGGCCATCAGCCGCTTCGTCCGATAATGCTCCGGATCATGCCCTGACGGCACGTCCTGCATCTTCAGCAGATGCCGCGTGCGATCCTGCATATCGTAGGAGTACCACTGGCGCGGCGTGGTCGGCGACTGATAGGAATAACGGAGTTCCGTCGTCTCGAACTCGTAGGAACCATCGAGCGAGAGCGTGTAGGCGTCCTCGTCGGTCGCAATCTGGTGCCGCTCGCCGGCCTTATCTTCAATCGCGATGACAATGTTCGCATTCACCCGTTCGGTCCAAACCAGATGGCCGGCAAAGCAGATTGCCCCCGTGATGTAATGCCCGGCGCGATACGGCACATGCTCACGCCATGCCGAGCGATCACCGACAGCCTCATCGGCCACCGTCATCAGCTTGAAATCCGTTGCCCCATCGGCATTCGTGCGAACGACAAACCTGTCTCCCCCATGAGACAGTTCGTACATCAGCCCTTTTTCACGCCGGGCGACACACACGGGAGACGCTTCTGGCTCAGCTCCGGGGATGATCCAGTTTTCCGACGTGTCATGATCGTTTGTGCTGATGACAATCCATTTGCCTGAACGGGCGGCGCTCACCCCGACAAAAAAGCCTGAGTCCGGCTCATCATAGACCAGCACATCGTCGCTTGCGGTCAGCGCACGGCGGTAAATCTGCACCGGACGACCGTTATCATCCCGACAGGTCCAGAAAATATACTTTGAATTCGGAGAGAAGGTGAATTCCCCTGAACAGTTCGCAATCTCGACAGGCAGCATCCCGCCTGTGGTCAGATCACGCACACGAATGGTGTAGATCTCTGAGCCCTGCGTATCTTCCGCCCACGCAAACAGTCGATGATCCGGACTGTGGGTCGCGCCCCGCGCTGCGTAATAGGGCTGTCCCTTCGCACGAACGTCTGCGTCGAGCAGCACTTCTTCCGTTTCAGGATGACCTTCCGCGTGACGCACGTAACGGGGATACTGTGATCCCGATTCATAGCGGACACCGTAGCGCCAGTTTCCATGTGGAAGCGGTGGGAAAGAGTCGTCCTCCTTGAGACGCCCCTTCATCTCCGCGACGATTTCGCTCTGCAACGCCCTGGTCGAAGCGAGCACGGCGTCAGAATAGGCGTTCTCTCTCCGGAGATGGTCGGCAATTTCCGGTTTCAGCAGGGCCGGATCACGCAGGACCGCCTGCCAGTTATCGTCTTTCATCCACGCATAGTCATCCACACGGGTACGGCCGAGCTGCTCGATACGGCGCGGATTCTTGTGGGCAACGGGAGGTGCGGGGATTTCTGACATGCAAATGGCCTTCCAGTGACTACCAGAAGGCCATTCTTGCACAGGATGGCCTGACGAACACCCTGCCACCCGACAGGGTCCAGCCACGCAACCGCTGAAAGGTAGCGAGAAGCCTCCCGTCAGGAGTCTTTCAGCGCCTTTTCTTCCTCTTCACGGGTTCCGAACGGCACTTCCTGCCGGTCGTCCTGCTCGTCCATGCTGCCGCCGAGATTACCCAGATTCTCCTGAATCTTCGCATCCTCGATCGGCTCGCCATTGGAAGCCAGAGGCACAGGAGACTCGACCGGAATTTCTCCGGCGTCTGGATTGATCTCCATCCCGATCAGATCGGTCGCCGCTTCCATATAGCCTTCCGGACCACAGGTCGGTTTGCCATCGGCAATCCACATTTCCCTGGCTTTGGCCTTGATTCTGGCGTCGCGCTGCGGCGAGTCTTCCAGTGGGTTTTCCATATCATGCACTCCTCAGATGACCGTCACTGTACGGAGACAAACCCCGCTTCCCCATCAGAACGACCTGATCGGGAGGCAGTTTCGGTCCTGTCTGTCATGTTAGGCCAGCCATCACCGGAACACACCCCCTGCAGAAAGCACCTCAGGGAGCCGGATTGTTATGGATCTGATGAATGGCGTTGATCCGGCTTTCCAGTTCCGACGTGATCTCAACGTCCACAGATCCGAGAATGGTCTGTAACTGGGCAATACTGGTCGCCCCGATGATGTTGGAGGTGACAAAGGACCGCGACGTCACAAACGCAACAGCAAGCTGCACCGGATCGATTCCAAACTCCTGAGCCAGAGCAAGATAGGCCCGAATGGCGTCATCCACGCCCGGCTTTTCATAGCGCTGTCCCCGGTTGAACAGGGTTGTGCGTGCGCCAGCAGGCCGCGCGCCATCCAGATATTTTCCTGTCAGATACCCCTGCGCCAAAGGTGAATAGGCCAGCAGTCCCACCTGTTCACGCAGTGCGAACTCGGCCAGTCCCAGTTCGAATGTCCGGTTGATCAGATTGTAGGCGTTCTGGATCGACACCACCCTTGGCGCACCCTGTCGGGACGCTTCCAGACATTTCGCAACACCCCATGGGGTTTCGTTGGACAGACCGACATGCCGGATCTTCCCTTCCGTCACGAGATCGCCCAGCACACCCAGCGTTTCCTCAAGAGGCACTTCATCCTCAACGGGCGGTCTTTCGAACGTCGTGCCACCAGCGCCAAACAGATTCACCCGACGGTCCGGCCAGTGAAGCTGGTAGAGATCGACATAATCCGTGCCGAGCCGTTTGAGCGATCCTTCCAGCGCATAGCGGATCTGGCGCGGTGTCAGGCGGGTCTCTTCGCCGCCGGGGCGAAACCACTCCATCGGGCTGCGACCGACGACTTTCGTTGCAAGAATGATCTGATCACGACGTCCGGTCTTCGCCAGCCAGCTGCCCACAATCCGTTCCGTTGCACCATAGGTCTCTGCCTGCGGCGGGATGGAGTAGAGTTCAGCGGTGTCGATAAAGTTGATGCCTTTTTCGATCGCAAGATCGAGTTGGGCATGCCCTTCCGCTTCCGTGTTCTGCTGACCGAATGTCATCGTGCCGAGACAAATTTCACTGACGAGGATGCCGGTTCGGCCGAGTTCACGTTGTTTCATGTTGTCTGTCTCCTGTCCGGATAAATGCCAGGCAGGAGATAAGCAGTGCTTTGAGGATTGTCGCAAGAGACAGACACGCACCGCACATTATCGTTTCAGGTTTTGCGGAGGCATGCGCAACGCGCAGTCTGCCGATTTCCATAACCTAGCCATCCGTCAGGCAACGCCCGGATTATAGCATTTGCTTCATGCTTTGCAGATACAGTGGAAGCCATGACTACCTCTGCACCTTCAGGAAAAAGACCTGCCAGTCTGCTGTTTTTTCTGGTCTGGTTCTGCATCCGTGTCTGGATGGTCTGTTCCTGCACCATCCTCATCACCCACGGTCTCTCCCAGCTTCATGCCGGATGGACCGACGGCGCCGGACATCCGTTTTGCGAGGATTTTCTGAACCTGTGGTCGGCAGGATTTCTGCTACTGCATCACCATCTGATGGTTGCTTACAGTTTCGAGGCATTTCACCATTTTCAGATCGGCATCGTTCATCACGCCATCAATCTGTATCATTACAGCTATCCCCCTGTCACAGCCTTGCTGAGCCTTCCTTTCAGTCTGCTGCCCTACCCTCTCGCCTGCGTTCTGTGGCAGGGCGGTGGGTGGCTTGCCTTCGCTCTTGTCCTGAGGCGGATCATTCCGAAACACTGGGGCGTCGTTGCGCTCGCCTGGCCTGCTGTTTTCGTAAATACCCTGTCCGGGCAAACGGGTTGCTGGATTGCTGCCATTATTGGCCATGCACTGCTCGCCTTTCACAATAACCAAAAAATACGCGCCGGCCTTCTGCTTTCACTACTTGTCGCAAAACCGCAGCTTGGCTGGGTCATTCCGCTCGCTCTTCTGAGTGGACGGGAATGGAAAACGCTGTTCGCAATGACGGCAGGCAGTGCGGGCCTGCTGGCTCTGAGCATTCTCACGGCAGGTATTCAGCCCTGGCTTGCATGGCATGAAAGGCTGGGCATTCTCCGTCGGTTTATTCTGGAGGACGGCTCAGGTGTCATGCAGCGGATGATGTCGATCTTCGTGCTGGTCCGTCATGCAGGTGCGAGCGTTGATACGGCATGGCTAACGCAGGCGGCGGCGACCCTGATCAGCGTCCTGCTACTCATGATGGTCTGGAACAGGGCCCGTAACAACCACACGCTCTTTCCAGTCAAGGCGTCCGTCCTCATCCTCGCCATTCTGACAGCAACGCCGTATGTCAGCGACTATGACTGCGTCGTACTGGCGTTTCCCTGTGTCTGGCTCTGGCCTCTTGCTGACCGATGGGGCCGGAGCATTCTGTCGATGGCTGCCCTCTCCCCTCTCATGGCGGCCGGTATTGCTCTTTGCACCGGCATTCCGCTGGCCGCTGTCTTCCTGTGGACCGCCTATATCTGGGCCATAGCTCAGGTCACCGGCCAGAAAATTGGCTTTCAATCATTGAAATACTGAAGTTGTTACGAGCGGCTGCTTTACTCCGCCGGTCCCAGATGGTGCGTGCCACGCTGCGCAGCCAGACGGGTCTGCTGTTCGCGGTCGGCATACCGACGACGCTGTGCCTCCGTCCGCTCGTCATGGCAAGCCGGGCAACTCACCCCTTCTTCGTAGAGGGGTGAAGCCTTGTCTTCGTCACTGACCGGGCGACGGCAGGCATGGCAGACGGAATACTGTCCCTGCTCAAGACCATGCTTTACCGTCACGCGCTGATCGAAAACGAAACATTCGCCTTCCCACAGACTTTCATTCTCCGGGATGGTTTCGAGATATTTCAGAATACCGCCCTTGAGATGGAAAACATCTTCCACTCCCTCCGCCTTGGCGAAAGCAGTGGACTTCTCGCAACGGATGCCCCCCGTGCAGAACATCGCCACCTTCGGCGTGCGTCCCCGAGCGACCAGTTCATCACGCCGGGCGCGAAACCAGTCGGGAAACTCACGAAATGTCGTAATCTGCGGGTCTATCGCGCCACGGAACGTCCCGACCGCGACTTCATAATCATTGCGCGTATCAATGACGATCGTGTCCGGATCGGAAATCAGACCGTTCCAGTCTGCGGGATCGACATAGGTTCCGACAATGGCGCGGGGATCGACACCCGGCACGCCCATCGTGACGATCTCTTTCTTGATGCGCACCTTCATCCGCAGGAACGGCAGTTCGGCAGCGCGGGATTCCTTGATTTCCAGATCGGCACAGCCCGGCAATGCGCGGATATGCTCCAGCACCCTGTCCATGGCCCCGTCACTGCCTGCAATCGTCCCGTTGATGCCTTCATGCGCGAGAAGCAGAATACCCCGGATACCCAGCGAACAGCATAGCTTCGCCAGAGGGCCACGGATCGCTTCACAGTCCTCGAAGGGCGTGAAACGATAGAGCGCGACAACCCGGACAGGCAGCGTGGTTTCGGGCAGATTATGATCAGACATGAGCATTCATCGCTTCCGCATAAGCCTTCAGCACGTCAGGAGCCGGGCCATCCATTTTCACACGCCCGCCTTCAAGCCAGATAATCCGCGAGCACCATTCTTCAAGAACAGGCAGGGAATGGGACGTAATGACTAGAATTTCCGCCCCGTCCACGACATTGGCAAGACGGGCGCGGGCCTTGTCCTGAAACCGGGCGTCGCCGGCCATGAACCACTCATCCATCAGCAGGATCTGCGGGGCAATCGCTGTCGCCAGTCCGAAACCGAGACGGATGGCCATGCCTGATGAGTAAAGCCTCAGAGGCAGGTCCATGAATTCACCAAGCTCGGCGAAAGATTCCACATCCTGCTCAAGCTGCTTGAGCTGGGCGGACCGGAGCGCCTTGTGCTGTGCGAGAAGGTAGACGTTCTCACGACCCGTCAGAGCCGGATTCATGCCCGAATTGGTGTCGATCAGCGTCTCGACAGAACCGCGCACCGTCACCATTCCGGGCTGCGCAAGGTAAATCCCGCCCAGCACACGCAGGAGCGTCGACTTCCCTGCCCCGTTATGGCCGACCAGCCCGACACGCTCACCGCTGCGGATCGTCAGAGACAGGTCGCTGATGGCCCGCACCTCAAGCACGCCGGGCGCGTTGTCGCTCATGCGGACTTCGCCACCCGTGCGGGAACCCCGGCCTAACTGAAGGGGCCGTTTAACCTTGCCGAACAGACTTTTCTTGAGCGAACGCGCGCCGCCGTGAAAAATCGGGAAATCGAGCGTCAGATGCTCAAGTCGGATGAACGCCTTTCGCTGCGCCGGTTTCCTGGCAGTCATGGCGGGAGCGGGTGCGGAGCCTGTCACGTCGTCAGATCCAGAAGGCGAGTTGCGCCCGTGAGCGCGAAAACACAAAAAGACTACTGAGCCAGAGCAGAACGCTCAACCCGATTGCGACAGCCCAGACAGACATAGTGGGCATCTCTCCTGTCAGAGGTTGCCGCACGATTTCAAGCAGCGGATAGAACGGGTTGAAAATCAGCCACCATCCTTTCGCGCCAAGCTGCCTGGCGCTCCAGATGATTGGCGTCACGTAGAATGCGACCTGCACGATACTGGCGACGATGGGTGGAATATCCCGATAACGGGCGGCGACCGAGCCCAGCAGCAGACAGAACGCAAAGGCGTTCAGCGCCCAGATGAACAGGCCCGGCAAAGCGAACAGGGCGACCGGTCCGGGCAGCAGACCAAAGATCAGATAGACCCCTATCGGCACGACAATGTTGTAGCCGAACATCACGCCATTACGGACCAGAACACGGAAAGCCTGTAGCGAGAACGGCAGACGGGTCGCCCGGATCGAACTTGCCGCACTGATAAAACAGGAACAGGCATCCTGCGTCACGCCCGCGATCCCGATCTGCCAGAGGATCATGGAGATCGCGAGATAGGGCAGATAATCTTTCAGGACGATATGGAAGAGATGGCTGTAAATGCCTCCCATAGAGCCGATCATCACTGCCGTGCCGAGCGTGAGCCAGAGCGGTCCGACGCGGGAGCCCCGGAACTGAAGCTTGATATCGAGCCAGCCGAGGGACACGGCCAGACGCCAGAGACGCAGTCCTTCCCCGATATCCATGAGCGCCAGCATCACGCGGGAACGCCGACCATCCTGTTCATTATCAGGATCTCCCTGCTCGTCGGCATCCATATCGGCTGTCGCCCCGCTTTGCAGCGAGAGCGCGCGCTCCATGCTCTCCTGCACGGAGAGAGTGGGGAAATCCCCGGTGATCGGTGTCACGGCAGAAGGCAGGCCAGTCGAGGCAGTCATGGTCCGATCGCGTAGCCCATCCGGCCCATCGGCGGCAACTCCCGTGAACGACCTGTCTGCCGGAACGGGACCTCCTGTCCGCCATTATCAAACCAGCGCAAAAGACGACTCCGCCAGCGCCACGATAACGTCACAATTCGGGGCCAAAGGGGAGGTTCTCAGGATCGGGCTCGTATGCAAGGCGGATAAATCGCGTGCATCCTGCCGCATTGAGGGTTATTCCTGCGCTTTGAAAACACAGGGTGGAAAGGGGAGATACGCTTTGCGGACCGGGAACGAGAGACCGATGCACCATGCGCCCGGGTTTCCCCCGCGTCACGTCAGAACATCGCCCCCCATGCACAAAGCAAAGCGTAAGCTTCCCCGTATCGCCCGCCAACTTCAGGCTCCGGTAGTTTTCGGACTGTTGGCCCTGCTCTCTGCCTGCGCCGGACAGGGTCCGCAGTCCGACATGCAGATCCCCATCGCGCAGGAAGAAGCGCGCTACCGGGCTCATGCAAAATCCTATTACGCGCCGCCGGGCTCAAGCGATGACCCGTGGGGGCCCTACATCACGGAAGCATCCCAGCGCTTCGATATTCCGGAAATCTGGATTCGCAGCGTGATCCAGCGGGAATCCGGTGGTCGACTGTTCCATAACGGCGAATTGGTGACCTCCGCTCCCGGTGCAATGGGCCTGATGCAGCTGATGCCGCCGACCTACGACGCCATGCGCAGTCAGTATAATCTCGGCAACGACCCGTATGACCCGCATGACAATGTGCTCGCCGGAACCGCCTATATCCGCCAGATGTATGACATCTACGGATCACCGGGTTTTCTGGCCGCCTATAACGCAGGTCCGGGTCGTCTCGAGGATTTCATTTCCCGCAGCCGCACCCTGCCGCGTGAAACCCGGAACTATGTCGCCGCCATCGGCCGTGAGATCGCCGGGATTTACCCCAACAGCCGCTCGCAGGCCGATCTCCTCGTCGCCAGTCATACTTCAGGCCAGAGCGCTGAATATGCCGCAGCCGCCCTGCCGACTGGAACGGCCGCCAGCATCCGTAATGCATGGGCGCAACGCACAGGCGGCAATGCTCGCCCTGTAGAGGTCGCAGAAGCCCCCACCTCTTCCGGAGAGGACACGACGCCCGTCGTCCCATCCCCGACCTACACACGTCAGATGGCGCCGGTTTCAAACAACACCGAGTCTCCACAGGCCGTCAGTTCGGTCTGGGCTGCGCGTATGAAAGCCAGCGGCGCCAGCACGGAAACGCAGGAAGAACCGCAGGCTTCGGCCGAGCCGGTAGCCGCGCAGCCTGTCGTGATCAATGACAGCGCCATGCCTACGGCACGTCCTGCCCGCAGTAACAGCCGGTTCGCCCTGATCTCGTCGGCTTCCGCCGCCTCCGCTCCGCTCTCCTCCCGCACAACGACAAACAGCCGGGTTGCAACAACGACGGAGAGTGCGACCGTCGCCAGTTCCCGCGCGTGGGCCATTCAGGTTGGCGCGTTCAGCACGCCCTCCCTCGCTCAGGCCGCCACCAGCCGTGCACGCTCCAAGGCAAGCAACGACCTGTCTTCGGCCAGAACCCAGATTGCCAGTGTTCGTCTGGCCAGAGGCCAGATCTACCGCGCACGCCTGACCGGTCTGTCCCATTCGGAAGCGACAGCCGCCTGTCACCGTCTCGATATCGGTTCCGCCAACTGTGTGGTTGTTTCGCCTGAAGGTACCTGACCGACCGCGTTATCAATCCTATTCACCGGCAAGGAACGATCATTATGGCCCCACGCAAGCTTTTCGGCCTGATCCTGACGGCCGGCCTGACGCTATCTGTACAGGCCAACGCCGCCCTGCAACCGGGTGACAAGGCTCCTGCCTTCACGCTTCCGGCTAGTCTCGCCGGACATGAATTCAGCTTTTCGCTGGCGAAGGCTCTTAAGAAAGGTCCTGTCGTCCTGTATTTCTATCCTGCCGCCTTCACGCCCGGCTGCACGATAGAAGCGCATGACTTTGCAGAGGCGATGGATCAGTTTCAGGCCCTGGACGCAACCGTCATCGGCGTATCGATGGATCAGTTCGATACACTGAAAAAATTCTCGGTCAGCGAATGTCGCAATCGCTTTGCCGTCGCCGCTGACGAGAACGGTTTCGTTTCCGCACTTTATGACGCCAAGCAGTCCCACGACACCCATGCAGCGCGTGTGTCCTATGTCATCGCGCCGGATGGGAAGATTCTACTGAGTTATGAAAACCGCTCGCCTGACGAGCATGTCGCCCGCACTCTCGCCGCTCTCCAGAAGTGGAAGAATGAATCAGCGCGACACTGAACACTCAGACGAAGCCTTCCAAAAGTGCCAGTCAACCAGCTTCCCACTGAACCTTTCTGAGAAACCACTGGAGCTCCAGAACGCTGGTCAGACGCGCGCCTTCCGACGTGTCGATCAGCAGTCCCATGCGACTGCGAGGCTCGATCAGTCCCCATTTCACCAGATCGCCACGGATTTTGGCGTCATCGTAATCGTAACCTTCCCGCACGACTTCCTTCAGCCGTTCGACAATGGTGGCCAACAGGGTGAGATCAGCCGCATGCCGCGCCAGCATGCCGCGCCTCACCTCCGCGACTGCCTGCATGGCGACGCGCGGCACCTCTCCTTCCTGAACGAGGGGCGTGATCGTATAGCCGAGATTGAGGTAGCGGTCCGGATAGTCCGTAGTGAGCCACTTCTCGCGTCCGGCCGCCTCGACAAGCCATGCTTCCACCTTTGCCTCGATCTGGGGCAAAGCGAAATTTCCGCTCAGAATTTCCTCGGGTGTCGGTGAATCTTTTCGCCCGGCAGACAGAGTTTCCACGGAGGAATGCTGTTCCGCCCGATCTTCAGGCACATCCTTATTCAACAGGATCTTGCTCCTCCGTGGGCACCGCAAGGGTCGCTCATGACCAGGGTTATCGTTGATCAGACAGACGCTCTGTCAAAACAACAGGACAAACCATTTTCCACGCAATTCGGTAACAGGAAAACAGCCTCGCCGCATTTTTCAGACGACTACTGACGCCTCAATACATAGTCCATTTCTATCGCCGACCATAGAGCCGAACATATCTCATCGTAGAGCAGGTTTCCGTTCCATAGAAATCAACTGAACGAATGAAGAGGCCAAGAAAACAACAGACTACGGCGTTCCAGACACTGGGCGTCCATTCTGGCAAAATCAGACTGAGCAGCGCCCTACAGACAAGCCATCTTCCAATACAGATCAGATGGACTACAGCACCAGTCGCGGCAAAATCGCCTCCAATCTCACGCGACCTGACGGCGTCGCCACCAACCCTCCCTCGGAAAGCTGCCGCAGATAGCCTTCTTCGAGACAGAGTTGCAGCACATTGTCATCGAGCGCATCGGCGAAGGCACAACCTGTGCGCGCCTCAAAAACCGCACTGGAGACACCCTCCGCCAGCCGCAGACCCATCAGCAGCATTTCCCGTGAACGATCCAGCCTGCACAGCGGCTCAGCGCTGGTTTCACCCGAACCGGTCTGCTCGACCTTTTCAGCCCATATCTCCGGTGCGCGATGGCGACGCGTCGCCAGCAACTGCCCGTCCAGCGTCAGCCGTCCATGCGCCCCTGCTCCGATGCCGAGGTAATCTCCATAGCGCCAGTATGTCAGATTATGGCGACTTTCCGCGCCCGGCGCTGCGTAATTGGAGACTTCATAGGCCGACAGGCCGTGCTTTGCCGCCACGTCTGTCGTGTCGTCATACAACGCCGCCGCCAGATCCTCGTCAGGCAGAACCAGTTTTCCCTGACGGAACAGCCCTTCAAACTTTGTACCGTCCTCAATGGTCAACTGATAAAGCGAAACATGATCCGCAACGAGATCCAGCGCCTGAGCAAGTTCGGCGCGCCAGTCCTCACGTGACTGCTCCGATCGCGCATAGATCAGATCGAACGTGACTCGGGGGAAAATCTTCCGCGCCATTTCCAGCGCACGTACTGCCTGCCCTGCCGAATGCTCACGACCAAGCATCTTCAGGGCGTCATCACGCAGGGACTGCACACCCAGCGAGACCCGGTTCACACCGGCGTCACGGAATCCCTGCAACCGGGCGGCTTCCACACTCGTCGGATTGGCTTCCAGAGTAATCTCGATGTCCGGGGCCGCATCAAACAGCGTCCGGGCGTCCCCGATGAGCGCCGCCACACCTTCCGGCGGCATGAGGGATGGCGTCCCTCCCCCGAAGAAGATCGATGTCAGGGAGCGACGGCCAAGACGAGCGGCTTCATACGCCAGCTCTTTCCTTAAAGCCGCAATAAAGCGTTCGGACGGAATGCGCTCCCGCACATGACTGTTGAAGTCACAGTAGGGACATTTGGCCAGACAGAACGGCCAGTGGATATAAAGCGCAAGAGGCCCGCCATCCAATGACGAGCCTCCTTGCGCGAGAGAGGGTGAAGTTGCCACGGCTCTCAGATGGCGACCTTCACGCCAAGCTCCACAACGCGATCCATCGGAATCCGGAAGAATTCGGTGGCTGGCGTTGCGTTACGCGCCATGAACATGAACACCGCCATCCGCCAGCGCGCCATCTTCGGCACCGAGGAACGGGCGATCAGCTCACGCGAGATGAAGTAGGAAGCGAGCGTCGGATCGAAATCGATGCCGTTGGTTTTAAGTTCCTCCAGCGCGCGCGGAATGTTCGGGGTTTCCATGAAACCGTAGCGCAGGATCACCCGGTAGATGTCGTGAGCCAGTTCTTCCACCATCACACGGTGCCCGCGATCGGCTTCCGGCTGGTCGAGGTTCTGGATGGTTACGAACAGCACGTGATCATGCAGAACCTTGTTATGCTTGAGATTGTGCAGAAGACAGGGCGGCACAAAATCCGGCGTAGCCGTCAGAAACACAGCCATACCCGGCACGCGGATGGTGCGGGACTGCGGCAGACGGGCGATGAACGACCCCATCGGCAGACTGTCCTGCCCCTGCCGCGCGATGATGAGGCTGCGGCCCCGCTTCCAGGTCGTCATCATCAGGGTGAGTACACAGCCCAGCATCAGTGGCACCCAGCCACCATCCGGTATCTTGAGCGCATTGGCTGAAAAGAATGTGGCGTCAATGAGCAGGAACGGGATGAACGTGCCGTAGACCGCCTGCGCCGACCAGTGGAAATGCTTGCTGAACACGATGAAGCACAGAACCGTCGTACAGATGAACGTCCCGGTGACGGCAATACCATACGCCGCAGCCAGCGCGTCAGAACTGCGGAACGCCACCACAAGCAGGATCGCGCCCACCATCAGGAAGCGGTTGAAGTCTGGAAGGTAGATCTGTCCTTCCTCTTCGGCGTTCGTATGCACGATGCGCATACGCGGCAGGTAACCAAGCTGGATAAGCTGTCTGCACACCTGGAAACCACCGGAAATCCCGGCCTGACTGGCGATGACCGTGGCGAAGGTCGCGAGGATCACCAGCGGGACCTGCATGGAGTGCGGGGCCAGCATGAAGAACGGATTGGCCAGCGCGCCGGGGTCCGCCATCACGAGCGCGCCCTGCCCGAAGTAGTTCAGCACCAGCATCGGCAGCACAAAGAACAGCCAAGCATAACGGATCGGCTGACGCCCGAAGTGCCCCATGTCGGCGTACAGCGCCTCGGCTCCCGTGACACAGAGCACAACGGAACCGAGCGCCATGAAGGACAGGGCGCCATGATGGATGATGAACTGAAGCGCATAGAGCGGCGAGATGGCGAACAGCACGCCCGGATGATGCAGGATCTCAAAAAGCCCCATCATGCCAAGAGACCCGAACCACAGCAGCATGACGGGTCCGAAGATCGCCCCCACCTTGCCTGTGCCAATCCACTGGACGCTGAACAGGCCGATGATCACCGCAATGGCCATGGGGATGATGAAGTCCTGCGCCGCAGGAAAGCTCACCTCCACACCTTCAATCGCGGAAAGGACTGAAATGGCGGGCGTGATGATGCCGTCGCCAAAGAACAGACAGGCCCCCACAATGCCAATCAGGCCGAGGATGGTCCGCATCCGGGTGTCGGCCGTGACACGCTGGGCAAGGGAGGTCAGCGCGAGAATGCCGCCTTCCCCATTATGGTCGGCCCGCATCACGAGGAGAACGTATTTGACGGTCACAACGATGATGAGGGTCCAGAAGATCAGGCTTTCGATGCCCAGAACTTCCGTATCCTGCACCGGATGGTGGCCGGAGACGACTTCAATGGTGGAGCGGAGCGCATAGAGCGGGCTGGTGCCGATATCGCCGTACACCACGCCAAGCACGCCGAGAAGTGCCGCGAAACCAACGGGCGGCGCCTCATGCTGAGGCTGATCCGCACCGAATTCCGTCACTTTCGGACCCTGACGGGCAGCAGTCCCCGCACCCTTGTCCGCAGCCGCAGGCGGCGCACCGTTGCTGTCAGACGATGTCTCGTGTCCGGTCATTCTTCGCGTTGCACTCCCTCACGCGGGCTTTCGCACTGAGAAATCCGCGTCCTCGAAAAATCGTTGCCGCAGACTTACCGGCTCAGGTCAGTCTCCGGCAACCCCTGCGGGTCTCGCTCCGAAAATGGCTGTCCCTACACGCACGAGCGTCGCGCCTTCAGCAATCGCCAGCGGATAGTCCGCCGACATCCCCATCGAACGCACGGGCAGACCGTGTTGATCCGCCAGCGAGCGCAGAAAACGAAAATGCGGAACAGGATCCTCGCCCGCAGGCGGAATACACATCAGTCCGCGCAGCTTTTCTCCAAACCGCATGCGGCTCTGGCGGATAAATTCATCGGCTTTTTCACGGGGAACACCGAATTTCTGCGGCTCATCACCCGTATTCACCTCAACCAGCAGGTCCGGCATGCGTCCCTCCTGATCCGCCGCTTTAGCCAGTGCATCAGAAAGAGTGGGCCGGTCCAGACTTTCGATCATGTCCGCAATGCGCACGGCTTCCCGCGCCTTGTTGGTCTGCAGGCCACCGATGAGATGCAGGCGAAGATCGGGATACTGCTCGCGAAGCCGCGGGAATTTCTCGGCGGCTTCCTGCACCCGGTTTTCTCCGAACACCCTCTGTCCTGCACGAAGAGCCGCTTCAACCGCAGCGGCCGGATGAAACTTGGACACAGCGACCAGCGTGACAGCATCAGACGGCCGTCCGGCAGTCTGCACGGCTTTTTCAATCTGTCCGCGGACCTCATCCAGAGCCTCGCCAATATCTGTAGCAGCCATTTCCATGGAAGATCCGTCAGAGTGTGGGAGTGTCATGCCCTGCACCTTGCTCTTTTGTCATGTCCGGTCAAGAGTCCGCCCTGTTATTGCTACGTGCCCGTCTCAGGTCGCGGCTGCCCTTTCCTCCATGCGATGGCGCCCGCTGGAGAGCTTCCGGTCATAAAGCAGTAACACGAGCGGGAGATATCGCATCCTATTCTTCTGAACGATGATCCTTATTAAAAGTGAGGCGTATTTCTCATGCTGGGCTCCAATCAGGAAAAACGGGTGATTGTGATTCTCGGCGCACGAAGCGGCACCTCAGCTCTCAGCGGCACGCTATCACTGCTTGGGGCCGGTCTGCCGCAAAACCTGATGCAGGCGAACTGGGCCAATCCGAAAGGATATTTCGAACCTCAGGACATAGCAGAACTGCATGACGAAATTCTCGCCTCCACGGGAAGCTCATGGTCCGACTGGCGTGAATTTCCCCGGAACTGGTTCCACTCCGAAGCCGCAGCCCATTACACGGCAAGACTGACGGAGATGTTTCTCAACGACTATCAGACCGCATCAGGTCTCTGCATTCTGAAAGAACCCCGGATCTGCCGCCTCCTCCCGCTGTGGGCGGAAGTCTTTCAGGCTGCGGGCGTCGTGCCGCTGTTCTGCTTCATCGACCGCGCACCACGTGAGGTTGCCGCTTCACTGACAGCGCGGGATGGCTCATCCATGGAGCAGGGGCTGCTCTATTACATCCGCAATCACATCGAATCAGAGCGGGACACACGCAGCGCCCGACGGGCTTTCGTTCAATATGACGCTCTTCTCAACAACTGGCGGGACGTTGTTGGCGGGATCAACCGGGCGCTCCGCACATCCTTCCCGCTCGCAGGGGCTGAAGCGACGGAAGTGGAGCAGTTTCTTGAGCGGAATCTGAAAAACCAGAGTGCTGACAAGATGGAACCGGATGGCTGGATCGAGGTTCTGACCAACTCAATCCACAAGGCGTTTTCAATGCTGGCGATCGATCCTTATGATCCCGTTGGCCTTGCCGTCATGGATCATGCGCGTGCCGTCTTCGATATGCGCAATCAGGAAATCAGGGTCATTCGGGATACAGACGCCTGAACAGAATCTGTGCTGGCATTTCAGTCCAGACGCCGCTCTTCTCCCATGCCGAAGGCGAAATAATGGTAAAAGGCTTTCATGCCTGACGCGGCGACATCCGGATAAAGCTCCATGTATTTTCCGGCTTCGAACGCCCGGGTCTGCGTGATCCGGCCCTCTTCCACCATCACCAGCTCTGCAAGATCGGTAGGGGTTGCCGGTTCCGCCGGCTGCATCGTTCCAAAAAACTCCGAACGCACCCCGATCGCCCGGAAATGGTTCAGCGCACCGGGAAAGCGCAGATAGACCCCATCCGCAAAGCGTCCGAGATATTCCTCCTCCGTCATGAAGAAATATTCGATCAGGTGCATGCCGGCCCCCGAAAAGCTCCTCAACGCTTCAGGGTCCGTCACGTCCACCCGGTCACGCAGCTTGCGGGAGGCATGCTCCACCAGCATGTCGAATGGCTTGTGATGCATGTGCAGATAGGCCAGCCGGGTCTCGACAAAGCCTTCCTCCACCCGCGACGTAATCGCATGGTAACCAAGATCGACTGCGCCGACCGTGCCGCTCGCGACGAATTTCTTGGGAAAATCCATCGGCATGAAACAGCCGGGGACGCCGGGCACGTTGCCCGGACTGAACCGGATCTGCATCGCCCGTTTCTCGCCAATCAGTTCGTCCAGACAGGCGTGAATCGCTTCCCGGGAACAACTGAAACCGTCTTCCGTGTAGACGGAGAGAAATTCATCGCAATCAACCGGGATCGCAAAATCGTAGTCTTCCGTGGCGTCCCAGAACTGAATGATGCGTCGGGCATATTCCCCCTTGGCCTCGAAATCCTTGGCCTTGCCCAGCCCCCGGAAGACCCGGACACCCGCCTTTTCATAGGTGTCGAGTGTGGCGAGCACCGAAGGTTCGACAGAGCCATTATCCAGAACAACAAGATTTTCGAAACCGAACAGGTATCCGTAATGCCTGAACCACGCTTCCAGCAGCAGGGTTTCATCCCGCTGCATCATCACACATTTCACACGCGCCATTCGCGCAGCACCCCGTCCGGCCATGATTATGAAGGCAGCCTACAGTCGGGGTGGTTAAAACTCTATTCCTGCCGACACCAACAGTTTTGGCGGAGTGTTCACTCTATGGTAAACGCCGCATCGACCTTACACAAAAGCCGCCTCCCCGCGGCCTGAGCCCGGCATCCGGCCGGGCGACCCGGAGCATCACATGAACCTCGACCGGACTACGGACTTCGCAGCGAACGCCCCCGTCAACAGAGACGAGACGACGCACGCGACCCATCATCCGGACGACAGGCTGGTGCTGGCGCTCCCCAAGGGCCGCATTCTTAAAAGCGCCGGACCTCTCCTGAAAAAGGCGGGCATTATCCCGTCCTCCGACTGCCTGGATGAAAGCAGCCGCCGCCTGCGCTTCTCCACGAACAACCCGAACCTCGACGTCGTGCGTGTGCGCTCCTTCGACGTGGCCACCTTCGTGGCGCAGGGCGGCGCGCATCTCGGCATCTGCGGCGCCGATGTCATCATGGAGTTCGATTACCCCGAGCTTTATGCGCCGCTGGATCTCGGCATCGGCGGCTGCCGCGTCTCCGTCGCGCAACCTGTTTCCGATTCCCTCGAGGAAGATGAAACGCGCCTGTCGGAAATCCGCGTCGCCACCAAATACCCTTCCATCACCCGGCGTCATTTCGCGGCGCGCGGCATCAACGCCGACATCGTGCATCTGCATGGCGCCATGGAACTGGCCCCGATGCTCGGCCTGTCCCGCGTGATCGTCGATCTGGTCGATACGGGCTCCACCCTCCGCGCCAACGGCCTGCGCGAGGTGGAGACCATCGCCCACATCACAAGCCGCCTGGTCGTCAACCGCACGGTGATGAAGACACGTCCGCAGGAGATCGCACGCCTGATCGCCAGCTTCCGCGATGCCTTGGCCGCGCCCTGATCCCTCCTCGCGAGTAAACGCATTTTATCCGGCCCGATTTCAACGGGCAGAAAGACAGAGAGCATCATGAAACGTCTTGATACACGCTCCGCCGACTTTGAAGCCGGTTTTGTCGCGCTGCTGGCCGACCGTGAGACGGAAAGCGGCCGTGTCGACAAGCCTGTCGCCGCCATTCTTGAAGATGTCCGCACCCGTGGCGACGCCGCTGTCTGCGAACTGACGTCAAAATTCGACAGACTCGCCCTGACACCGGAACGGCTGCGCATCACGGCGGAAGAAATCGACGCTGAAACCGCGAAAGTCCCGCAGGACCAGATCGAGGCTCTGAACGTGGCGGCGTCCCGCATTGAAGCCTTCCACCGCGCCCAGTTGCCGAAGGACATGGAGTTCACCGACGCCGATGGCGTGACTCTCGGCCAGCGCTGGAACGCGCTCGACGCCGTGGGTCTCTATGTTCCCGGCGGCAAGGCGGCCTACCCCTCTTCCGTGCTGATGAACGCCATTCCGGCCCATGTGGCTGGCGTCGAGCGTCTGGCCATGTGCGTGCCGACGCCGGATGGCGTGCTGAACCCGCTGGTTCTGGCGGCGGCGAAGCGTTCCGGCGTGACCGAGATTTACCGCATAGGCGGCGCACAGGCCGTCGGCGCGATGGCGTTCGGCACCGAGACGATCCGTCCGGTGGACCGCATCGTCGGTCCCGGCAACGCCTATGTCGCGGAAGCCAAACGACAGGTGTTCGGACGCGTCGGGATCGACAGCATCGCCGGTCCTTCCGAGGTCGTCGTGGTGGCGGACAATCAGAACAATCCGCACCTGGTCGCGCTCGACCTGATGGCGCAGGCCGAGCATGACGAACTGGCGCAGTCGATTCTCATCACGGATGACGCCGCTTTCGGTGACGCTGTTGCCGCCGCCGTCGAAACCGAGCTGAAAACACTCACCCGTTCGGCCATCGCATCCGCGAGCTGGCGTGATTTCGGCGCGATCATCACGGTCGCCGACTGGGATGAGGCAGCGAAGCTGGTGGACCGGATTGCGCCCGAGCATCTTGAACTGATGCTGGATGATCCCAAATCAGTATTCGCAAAGGTGCGGCATGCCGGTGCAGCGTTCCTCGGACGCTTCTGCCCCGAGGCTGTCGGTGATTATGTGGGTGGGCCTAACCACGTTCTGCCAACATCCCGCACGGCGCGGTTCGCCTCCGGCCTGTCGGTCTATGATTTCCTCAAGCGGACGACCTATATTGCCGCCGACAGGGAAGCATTGGAAAAGATCGGTCCCGCAGGCGTCACATTGGCCAATGCGGAAGGTCTCGAAGCCCACGCGCTGAGTATTTCGGCCCGTCTCGGCAATTCGTGACTCGGCAAAAATCAGCCAGAACTTGACCCGGAGGCTCAGGCGCGGTCATAAGACCGCCCTTGACCAGCTATTTCAAGCAACCGGGTTCACTACAGGGAAGCCGACAACCATATGAAGAGTGGAAATACCGATGTCTAAAGAGGACATGATCGAGTTCAGCGGAACCGTAACGGAGCTGCTGCCTAACGCCATGTTCCGCGTCAAGCTCGACAACGAGCACATGATTCTGGCCCACACGAGCGGAAAGATGCGCAAGAACCGCATCCGCGTGCTGGCTGGTGACCGTGTGAGCGTAGAGATGACGCCTTACGACCTGTCCAAGGGTCGCATCACATTCCGCTTCAAGTAAGATCAGGTGCCGGGAGTGTCTGAAAACCCGGCTGGCGGACCGGGTGACGCTGCACGCCAGCGGCCTCACCTGATCCTTGCCTCGGCTTCGCCACGCCGTCTGGCTCTTTTGGAGCAGATCGGCCTGAAGCCAGATCGCATTGATGCTCCCGACATTGATGAAACACCCCGAAAAGATGAATTGCCGCGTGTCTATGCCCAGCGGCTGGCTCAGGAAAAGGCAGCGACTGTCGCCGCACGCACGCCTGACCCTGCGCTGATTCTGGCGGCTGACACGGTCGTTGCACTCGGGCGTCGCATTCTGCCGAAAGCGGAAGACCGCAGGACCGCCGAGTCCTGCCTGCGTCTGCTTTCCGGACGTCGCCACATCGTTCTGACTGCCGTCGCCATTCAGCCAAGCGCCGCATGGCGAGACGGTCGAGCCGGTCTGCGTGTGGTGGAAACGGGCGTGGTGTTTTCCCGTCTGACCGAAGCGCAGATTCAGGGACTGCTCGATGGCGGCGACTGGGAAGGCAAGGCCGGAGGCTACGCGCTTCAGGGTCAGGCCGCGGCCTGCATCCGCTTTATCTCGGGCAGTCCGTCCGCCGTCATCGGCCTGCCGCTTTTTGAAACCGCCCAGCTTCTTCGAGGCCAGAAAGGCCAGTGGCTGCCGTGAAAGGCACGCTACGCCTCGCCTGCTCACCGGGCGAGGCCCGGATCGCCGTTTTCGAGAACGGAATACTTCAGGATTTCGGGATATGGACGCCGGGCCATTCAGACCATCTTGGCTCCGTCTTCCTTGGACGGGTCACAGCCCTTGCCCCCGCGCTGGGGGGAGCCTTCGTCCATCTCGGCCTTGGTGAAGCCGGCTTCATGCCTGTGCGGGACAACGATCCCGCTCTGCACGAGGGTGATGCCGTCCCCGTGCAGATCATCCGCTGCGGCATGGGCGGCAAAGGCCCCCGTCTGAAACGGGTGGAACTGCCGTCGCCCCTTTGCGATATCGGTTTGATACAGCCGGGACCATCGCCGCTGGAAGACATGGCGCAGCGATGGGAGGGCGATATTCTGGTCGATCATCCGACCTTCGCCGCCCGTATCCCGCCTTCCCTCCGTGATCGCGTTCGACTCGTCCAGCAGGCATGGACCGGTGACATTCACGATGCCGTTGACGACTTGCTGGCATCCGATATTGCTCTGCCGGGCGGGATGCGGGCCAGCATTACGCCCACACCGGCTCTTGTCGCCATCGACATGGATACAGCGTCAGCGTCCGGAATGGCGGGACTGAAGCAGACCGCACAGTTCGCCCTGAACCGGGATGCCTTTCCGGCTCTGGTGCGGCAGATCTGCCTGAGAAACCTTTCAGGAGCGATCCTGATCGACCCGGCAGGTCTTTCGACCCGCAAGAGGCAGGCGCTTCGTGACTCCATTGAAGAGGCTCTGAAATCAGATCCGCTGAGAGCACGGTGCCTCGGCATTACGGCGCTTGGGTTGGTAGAAATTGTCCGGACCAGAGTTCGTCCATCCCTGCATGAACAGACATTCAGCCCCCACGGTCGCGCCATGGCCGCCCTGCGGGATGTTGTGGCTTCCTGTGAGGACCAACCATTGTCTCGCCCGATTCTGGATGCGGGCGTCGGACTCGTGGAAGCCCTGTCTGCTGATCCTCTGGCTGTCGAAGATGTTGCCGCATGGTGTGGCTATCCTCTGACCATTCGCAGCACCCCCAATCTTCCCTCTCTTTCATGGAGTATTGTCCGTGGCTGAGCCCGCTCCCTGCCCGATCTGCAAGAAGCCTTCGACGCCGGAGTTTCGTCCGTTCTGCTCACGCCGTTGCGCCGACATTGATCTCGGCCGCTGGTTTTCCGAGGATTATCGCGTCCCGGCAGAACCAGCTTCCGAGGATAGAAAAATTTCTGACACAGAAGACGACCTCCCCGCTTGATCTTCGTGGCAAGGCGGGTTAAATGCTCCCCCACACCAGCCGGTTCAACCGCTGGCCAGGTGCCCAAGTAGCTCAGTTGGTAGAGCATGCGACTGAAAATCGCAGTGTCACTGGTTCGATCCCGGTCTTGGGCACCATTTTTCCCGAAATCTGAATATCTTCTCCTAAAAGTGTATAGTGCTTTCGGTAAGCCTCCAATCAGCCCTGCGTTCACTCCCTTCCTTTTGGCCGCCGTTAAATCACAATAATATTTTAAAAGTCCCCCTCTGGCAGGTCTGACTATTCCTTATCCGGATAGGCGTGACTGACAACATAATCGGCAATATCTGCCACACTTGTAGCACGCGCGACTGCTGCATTTGCAAACACAGCCAGCAGTATTACGACAAACAGAACAATACCTGCTCCCAGCACGATACCAGTAAAGACTGTTCCCAGCCCTTTGGTCGTCAGAGCAAAGACTGATGACAGCATCGCCATCAACATCACCATGAAACCACTCCTGGACAGATCACCGACCATGATTGTGGCAGGCGAAATTTCACGTGACAGGTGCTGTCGGAACAGGAGAACTGCAAATTCAAGCTCTGCTTTAGGGAAAAGTATTAGTTCATTATATAATACAACGCCCTCTTTAGTATTCCCATTTGCAGCACAATAGACCGATTGTAGCGGCAATACAGAAGAACACTGACTGACAATACAAACGAAAACACCAGCCCAATATGCTGGAGCCGCAATTTTCAGAACCGTTTGTTGCGTTGCAGGATTCAATGGGGACCAGTGCGGATCACAGAACACTGCCGCAAGAAAGCCCGGAAGCACAAGAAAAAGACTTCCAGCAAAAAAATAATGATTGATCGACTCCTTGCGCGATGGCAACCGCTTCGGCTTTTTTCGGCTCAGAGCCTCTTTCAACACCTCGATGATACGGGAAACCGTTTCTTCCTCAAGCGCTGATGGCTGCTCTGTGGTCATTGTTGGCTTCAAACTGGCCATATCGATTATGTGCCAGAATCCGGTTTGATTTCTTTGGCCAGAAGCGTTCCAAAATCCCGCTTCCCGCCGACCTTACCCAGCAATCCGACACTATGAATCACCATGTCGTGGCTTAGCGCCTTGCACATGTCGTAGATGGTCAAGGCTGCGACAGTCGCGCCTGTCAGCGCTTCCATCTCCACGCCCGTCTGCCCGACGCATGCAACACGGCAGTCTATAACGGCATCCTGATCCTCGATCGTGATATCGATCTTGCAGCCACTGATGGAAAGCGAATGGCACATCGGAATCAGGGTGGATGTCGCCTTGACGCCCATGATCCCGGCGATCTGAGCGACCGTCAGCACGGCCCCTTTTTTTGTGACAAATCCGGCTTCACGCAGGGTTGCAATGACAGCTTCCGGAAAACGAAGACGAGCCTGAGCGTGCGCTTCCCTCTTCGTCACGGCCTTGTCGCTGACTTCCACCATACGCGGCTGTTCGCCGGTTTCATCGACGTGAGAAAGGATCGGCGCGGTTTCGGTCATGATAAGTCCAGATCTGTAAAAAGCTCACACTCTGTTAGGACAGATATCCCGGACCACACCAGTGGAAATCAGTTCATGAACGCCAAGCGATTTCGCAAAAGCCTAAGCAACCGTCAGCATCGTGAAACCTGACCAGTTTCATCTCTCCTGCATGACACCAGTACGGACCGAACACTTTGCCGACTGATCCGGCCTTGCGGATCACGCTGCCATTCTCATGGTCCTAACGGCTTTCAGTTCTCCATCTGCTTCATGACTGACGCCCGATCACCAGTTTTCAGCATTTCAAACTGCGTTTTTATTCAAACACATGTCTTTTCCGTAACAACATGCTAGTCTGGTGGTAATGTGCAACCATAAATAGGCCTGAACGTGCATTCTGGATTTCCGTCATGAAAATACCCGAAAATACGGGCGACCATTCTGCGAATACGCCACCAGCTACCGGCCTCGCAGGCTGGATCGATCAGCGTCTTCCAGTCATTTCAGCCTTCCGCGCCGAATATGTTGATTTCCGCCTTCCCCGCAACCTGAACTGGTTGTGGAATTTCGGAGCCATCCTGACGGTCGTGCTGATCCTCATGCTGGCGACAGGCATCTTCCTCGCCATGAACTATACGGCGACGGATGCGGGGGCTTTCCTTTCGGTCGAGGCCATCGACAGGCAACTGTCGGGCGGCTGGCTCCTGCGGGCCATGCACATGACAGGCGCAAACCTGTTTCTGGCGGCGCTCTATATCCATCTCTTTCGCGGCCTGTATTACGGTTCCTACAAGGCTCCCCGCGAAATCCTCTGGCTGACCGGCCTCGTCCTGCTGGTCATGGTCATGGCGACCGCCTTTGCGGGCTACATGCTGCCGTGGGGCCAGATGTCCTACTGGGGTGCCGATGTCATCACCAAGGCCGTTGGTGCGGTCCCCGTAATCGGTGGCGCGCTTGAGCACATCATGACCGGCAGCGACCATCTGGGCGACGTGTTCCTGCATCGCTTCTTTGTGCTGCATTTTCTCATGGCGTTTCTTGTCGTGGCTGTTGTCGGCCTGCATGTGACGGCTGTGCATATCAGCGGTTCGAACAACCCGCTGGGCATTGAGCCGAAGAGCAAAAAAGACACGCTGACCTTTCATCCTTACTACACCACCAAGGATCTTGTCGGCCTGATCATCTTCGCCCTGATCTTTACGGCCCTGATGTTCTTCTGGCCCAACCTTCTGGCCGAGCCGGCGAACTATGCGCCTGCCGACCCGATGCACACGCCCGCCGACATTGAACCGGAATGGTACTTCCTGCCGTTCTATGGACTCCTTCAGTCGGTGCCTTCCAAGTTCGGCGGTCTTCTCGCTGCGGCCGGTTCGATTGTTGTGCTGTTCTTCCTGCCTTGGCTGGACCGTTCCCCCATCCGTTCGGCGCGGTTCCGCCCGCTGTGTCGCGTGGGTCTGCTCGGCCTTGTCGTGGCCTTCGTGTTGCTGGCCGTCGCAGGCAAGCACCATGCGGAAGGCGTGTGGATGATCGTCGCCCGTCTGGCCGGTCTGTATTACTTCGGCTACTTCCTTGTGCTGTTGCCGCTGGCCGCCCGCATGGAAAAGACGCGTCCCCTGCCCTCATCCATTGCAGCCGCAGAGGGAGACGCATGATGCAAAACACACGTTTCCTCGCGCTCGCTGCCGCTGTTTTTCTTTCCGCTCCCCTGACTGCTCTGGCGGCTGTTCCGGAACCACTGGTTCCACCGCACCAGAAATGGGAATTCGACGGTCCATTCGGGCAGTTTGACCAGAAAGCGTTGCAACGCGGTTTCATGGTCTATGACCGGATCTGCTCCACATGCCACGGCATGAAGGCGCTGACCTACAATGACCTCAGCGGCATCGGGATGAGCGAGCAGGCCATCCTTGATCTGGCGCATTCCAAGATGATTGCCGGCCCACCCGATGTGTCCGGTCAGCCGACATCCCGCCCCGGTCGTCCTGACGATCATTTCCGCTCGCCTTTCCCGAGTGACGAGGCCGCGGCAGCGATGATGGGTGGCGTCGCGCCGCCTGATCAGTCGCGTCTGGCCGTCATTCAGCCGCACGGTGCGGACTGGCTCTACGCCTTCCTGACCGGCTACAGGATGCCGCCACCAGCGGATGCGCCGGTCGTGCCGGGCAAGTTCTACAATGACTGGGTGGATGGGCATCTGATCGGCATGCCGCCTCCGCTGATGAACGGCATGATCCAGTATCCGGACGGCACGCCTGCGACTGTCGAACAGCAGGCGCGCGACGTGACCAGTTTTCTGGTCTGGGCCGCCGATCCACATCGCAACGCCCGTCATCGGACGGGACTGTGGGTGGTGCTTTATCTTATCGGACTTCTTGTTCTGGCGATCGCATGGAAGAAGAAGACATGGAAACGCGTGAAGTCGCAGTAAACGGGACGTGCAATCAATGACCGATCATTCTGATACCACGGAAAGCACGGAACCCGGCCGCCGGGACTTCCTCGGCATGGTGACGACGGCGGGTGTGGCGGCGGGCGCCTGCGCCTGCGCTGTTCCTTTCGTGCAAAGTCTTGCGCCTCAGGACAGCGCCTCCGCGCACTTGCCTGTGGACGTGGACATTTCCAAACTCGCACCCGGTCAGCAGATGACCGCCGTGTGGCAGGGCAAGCCGGTGTTCATCCTGCGTCGCACACCGGAAGACCTGAAACAGCTTCAGGACGCCGCTCTGGTGGCCGATCTCCGCGATCCGGACTCTTCCGTGCTCCAGCAACCATCCTACGCGAAGAACTGGCACCGCTCGCTTGTGCCGGAATATGGCGTGTATGTCGGTGTCTGCACGCATCTGGGCTGTGTGCCGGTTTACGAAGCCACCACGGGAGGCGACAACAAGGGCCGCTATAACTGCCCGTGTCATGGCTCGAAGTTCGATCTGGCCGGACGGGTACGTAAAGGGGTTCCGGCTCCTTACAATCTGCCGGTTCCGCCGCATGTGCTGGTCAGCCCTACCCAGCTTCGATTGGGGGAAAGCCCCAAAGGCGAGAGTTTCGATTTTTCGAGTATTGTGCAGATTTGATGGAAAGCCCCGTTCATAGCGGGGCTTTTTCTTGAGGCAAGGAATTATAATATATATTTGGGAATATAACGGTTTATGCCTCAAAACGAGCGCATTGTTCATCGAATCACGTTTTTATAATGTAATACGGTTCATATTAGAAAAATCTGGCAATCTATAGTGCGTTTCAAGTCAATACGGTCAATCCTTACATTAAACAATATAAATGGAATCATTTCAGTTCACAAGCATCGTATCGAAAATTGCCTCAAAACAATATATCGAATAGAGAAGAATTACATCATCACTCCAATTGGATACACTTCTAATAGCATATAACGCGGCATCAGTGCATTGGACGACCATAGGAATTCGTAGCTTTGCGATAGAGTGATCGGATCGCCGTATGGCGATGCCGTGCGGTAATCTAGTTGCTTACCTGCCCGATATTTCGACCCGTCTCGGAAGTCAAAGTCTTGCGTGTCCGCAGAGTATTCGGTCTGATCAATGTAATGACGACTATCCGTACCCACGAGCATAAATCCTAGATCAGCCTCATCCTTACAGCTTTCAAGTCGAGCAATATCCTTAAATACATCGTAGCGGTTGTTCGGTTCGCGGTGGTTCGTCCTCTTGAAGAACTTCAACTCAATCGCACAGCGCCATTCCCGATCATCGGCAGTCCTCAGACTAAACCAAATGTCGATCCGGCCACGGCGTTTACCGATTAAAGGTTTTTCCAATTCAACTGAAATTGTCTCGTGAGGATGCACTAACTTTAGATCGCCCATTGTCAATATGATTCGCCCTAGGTGCAATTGCAGCGTCGCTTCACTTTCACACCTGATCCGACCACCGTGGATTTGGTCAAAAAGTACCGGGACTGCATCTCGAACCAATTTACGAAGACGTTGAATCGACATTCTGCAATTTAACCAATTACCTTAAACAGGTTATAGTGAAAAAAACTTCCGACGAAGCGTTGCATGTGGGCCTATTTCAAATACCCCGAAACGTAAATATAAGTTGTATACAGACAAGATGCAAACAATATCAAAACACATCTTCACATAGGCCAGATAATTTTCAGAACTACATTTTTTTAATCTAGAGATTGAAAATCTTATCATAACATTTCAATCCTTACCTACCCTCCTCTGCCGGATCACCAACCCCAAAATCATCAGAAACGCCAGAAACATGAAGCTACTACTGACACTAAGACTGGCGCTGATTGCTCCTTTGTAAGCCTCCGTCACCTCCGCATGGACTTCCGGCGAAACAGTCCTGATCGCAGCCATTCCTTTTTCCAGAAAAGCCGCAATATCGATTTTTTCTGGCAGATCACTCAGTTTTTTCTGCAAGGTCAGCGCCATGACGCCGCCGGAAAGCGCAACACCGAGAGATCCACCCAGCGAGCGGATGAATGACATCATGGCCGTCGCAATACCGAGCCTGTTGCCGGGCACGGAATTCTGGATGAGGACCGTCGCATTCGGCATGCCAATGCCCATGCCTACCCCCAATGCGCCCAGACTCAGCAGAAAGAACAGGGCCGGAGCCCCATGATGCGCACAGAACGCGATCAGGCTGAGACCGGTAAATTCAATCCCCACACCAATAACCAGCAGCAGTTCATAGCGCTGCGTCTTTGACGAGATATATCCTCCCAGCACCGAACTGATCATCATGGTGCCGACCTGTGGCAGCATCATCAGACCGGAGACCTCAGGGCTCTCGCCAAGGACGAGCTGATAATACAGCGGCAGGAAAATCATTGATCCCATCATGGCGAATGACATGATGCCAGTCGCCGCGACACATACGGAGAAATCCAGAATCCGCAGCAGATCGAGACTGACCAGAGGCTCAGGCGCGCGCTTCTCCTGTCGGATGAACAGCACCAGAAAGAGGAAGCTGACACCAAAAAGCAGGCCAGCCAGCGGAGAGGTCCATGAGAGAGTTGTGCCGATGGAATTGAACAGCAGCAGAAAGCCTGCCGTGGCGATGCTCAGCAGAGCCGCCCCAAGATAATCAATCTGCGGTTTTCTCCCTGCTTTTCCTGCAGGCAACCCCAGCATGATCAGGGCGAACGCAAGCAGACCAACGGGCAGATTGACGAGAAACACCCAGCGCCAGGAAAATGAACTTGTCAGCACACCACCCAGAAACGGTCCTGTGACACTGCTGACGGCAAAGGCTCCGGTGAACAGACCCTGATACCGTCCCCTCTGCTGTGGTGGCACGATATCGCCGATGACCGTTTGAGACAGCGTCATCAGTCCGCCAGCGCCGATCCCCTGAAGCCCGCGGAAGAACACCAGTTGCCACATGCTCTGCGCCACGCCGCACAGGAGTGAGGCAAACAGGAAAGCGCCGATGCTGAAGGCAAGAAGCGGCCTGCGCCCGAACATGTCCGACAGCTTGCCGTACATGGGCGTGGCGATGGTGGAGGTCAGCATGAACGCCGTGACAATCCACGAGATATGCGCCAGCCCGCCCAGATCGCTCACGATGGTTGGGAGCGCTGTCGAGACGATGCTCTGATCCAGCGCCGCCATGATCATGGTGAGGATAAGGCCGGTAAAGACAAAAACCCGGGTCACAGGTCGGCTGGGGGCTGTGGTCAGTGTATCGGAAGCGGGCTGCACGAAAATTTCCCAGACAGTCAAAATTCGGCGGCAGACTTACACATAATCCCTTGTGAGAACAGGATCATGGAAAATCGGACAGGGCGTATTCTGGACGTGTATCTGGCGATGTATCTATCCCGCTGAAAACAGTTTTCACCAAGAACACTCTTATCTATATTTCAATATATACAGACAAACACAAATAATTTTCCAATAATGAAGCCAGATCGTTTTTCAGGTGTTATGGTTGATTGGTGCAGCCACAACACTCAAGAGGACTCACATGCAGACAGTGCGCGTGAATGGGCAGACACATTCGATCGATGTCGATCCCGATACGCCTCTGCTGTGGGTATTGCGCGACATATTGGGACTGAACGGCACGAAATTCGGATGCGGCATCGCCCAGTGCGGCGTCTGCACTATCCATCTGGATGGCCACCCCGTTCGCGCCTGCAACCTGCCTGTCGGCATGATCGGGGAGCGTTCTGTCACCACCATCGAAGGTTTGGACAATGCCGACCCCATCGTTCACGCCGTAAAGAAAGCCTGGACAGATCTGGATGTCGTGCAGTGCGGTTACTGCCAGCCCGGACAGGTGATGGCGGCGGTCGGGTTGCTGAAAACTGTCCCGAACCCCACGGATGAACAGATCGACAGCGCCATGTCCGGCAATATGTGTCGGTGCGGCACCTACATGCGCATCCGCAAGGCCATCCATCTGGCAGCGGGAGAAACAGCATGACCCGTATGCCCCTCACTACCCGCCGCGCCGCGCTTTTCGGCGGGGGTGGACTGCTGCTGGCGACACTCTGGCCTTCGGCCTCTCCACGCGCGTCCACAGGGATGCTGGTGGAAAACGCCACGGCTCCCTTTGCGCCCAATGCCTATATTCGCATTATGCCCGACAACAGCATCACCCTGATCCTGCCCAACATTGAAATGGGCCAGGGCATTTACACGTCATCCGTGATGCTGATCGCCGAAGAACTCTGCGTCGATCTGGCGCAGATCGAGATCGAGGCGGCACCTCCCGGCAGCGCCGAAATCACCGGCGGTTCGATGTCGATCATGACCGAGTGGAAGCCCCTGCGTGAAGCCGGAGCAGCGGCAAGAACAGTTCTGATTCAGACCGCCGCCACGCGATGGGGTGTCTCACCTGCAAGCTGCGTCGCTGCGTCCGGTGTCGTCACACACACGGCGTCCGGTCGGACCTTCACGTTTGGCGAACTGGCGAGGGATGCCGCCAAACTTCCACTCCCCAAGGAACCGACACTCAAGGCAGCCTCCGATTACAGTCTGATCGGCAAATCACAGCATCGTGTCGATAGCGCCATCAAGGTGAACGGCACTGCGGTTTTCGGCATCGACATAAATGTTCCGGATCAGAAAATCGGAACGGTGGCTGCCAGCCCGGTGATAGGCGGCACACTCCGCAGTCTGGATCATGACGCCGCCATGGCCGTTCGGGGCGTTGTGGCTGTTCTGGTCAATGAACCGCGAGATGCTGTCTGTGTTGTCGGTGACCATTACTGGGCGGCCCACAAAGGACTACAGGCTCTGCGTCCTGTGTGGAATGAAAACGACAATGCTC
Organism: Drosophila trapezifrons; assembly: GCA_018874455.1. Taxonomy (NCBI): domain Eukaryota; kingdom Metazoa; phylum Arthropoda; class Insecta; order Diptera; family Drosophilidae; genus Drosophila; species Drosophila trapezifrons. The sequence goes on along the minus strand of JAEIIF010012878.1, from coordinate 22,722 downwards.
ACGTCAGCACACAGACGATTTATGATCAGTTGCATGACGGTCTGAAAGGACCGGCGATCATTCCCAGCCCGAAAGGGGATGCTGACGCCGTCATTGCGAAATCCCATGCCACCCACAGCGCTGTTTACCAGCAGCCCATGCTGGCGCATGCGACCATGGAGCCCATCAATTGCACGGCTCATGTTCGCCAGGACGGCTGCGATGTCTGGGTCGGCACGCAGGTCGCTGATCGTGCGCAGGAAACGGCGGCGAACGTCACCGGTCTGCCCAAGGAAAAGATTGCGGTTCACAGCCAGTATATCGGTGGAGGTTTCGGCCGACGGCTGGAACATGAATACATCACGCAGTGTGTGCAGTTTGCGAAACAGACCAGTTATCCTTTGAAGATTGTCTGGAGCCGTGAGGAAGACATCACACGCGACCGCTATCGGCCTGCCTATGTTGATGAAGTCACGGCCGGTCTTGACGAAAAAGGCCATGTCACGGCCATGAAACACCGCATTGTCGGTCCTGCCGTCGTGGCCCGCTGGGATCCGCCGGAGCTGACAAAAGACGGATATGACGAGGATCTTTCCGTCGCCACACTGATTACGCCCTACACCTACGATGCCTACAGACTTGAATTCGCAAGACGGGAAGCGCCGGGCGTCATCACCGCGTGGTGGCGTGGGGTTGGCGGCACGCGTGGTCTGTTTGTCGTGGAAAACTTCATTGATGAACTTGCCATAAAAACCGGCGTCGATCCGGTTGCCTACCGCAGGGAGCTTGCAAAAGAGAATGCCCGCGCCGTCGCTGTTCTGGACAGGGTGGCCAAGGATTCCGGCTGGAGCGCCCCTGTGCCGAAAGAACGGGCGCGAGGCGTCGCACTCCAGTTCGCCTTTGGCTCCTACATGGCCACTGTTGCGGAAATCGAAATGCCGACACCGGATACTGTCATCATCCATCGCGTCACGGCGGCAGTGGATTGTGGCCAGGTCGTCAATCCGGATCAGGTGATTTCCCAGATCGAAGGCGGCCTGATCTTTGGGTTCAGTGCGACGCTCTACAACGAGATCACTCTGGAAAATGGCCGCGTGCAGGAAAACAATTTCAACACATGGCGTGTGATGCGCATGAACGAAGCTCCGCGACGCATTGATGTTCACCTGATCGCCAGCACGGAAGATCCCGGCGGTATCGGAGAGGTCGGAACAGCGGCAGCCGCTCCGGCGCTGGCCAATGCGATGGCTTCTGCGCAGGGACACCGTTATCGGACACTCCCTCTGCTTTCCAGCAGGAATCAGGAAAAGGAGACGGCACGATGAGTCACCACACTGTCTCGCCTTCCTGTTTCGCACTGGCGCTGCTTGCCGGAACCAGCCTTTTCTCGACCTCCCATGCCGCCCCGGCCTCCTCACTTGAACGGGGTGAATATCTCGCACGCGCCGCAGACTGCGAGGCCTGTCATACGGCGCCGGGTGGCGCGCCTTTCGCTGGCGGTCGTGCTTTCAACGTGCCGGGTATTGGGGTCATCTACTCCCCGAATATCACGCCGGATCCGGAACACGGGATTGGCCGATGGACGGACGATGAATTCGTAAAGTCCGTGCGAGGCGGCGTCTCTCCCGGCTGGAAACATCTCTATCCCGCCATGCCTTATCCGGCCTACTCCCGTATGAGCGTGGACGAGGTGAAAGATATGCGAGCATGGCTCGCTACGGTTCCGAAGTCCGCCAATACCGCTCCAGCCAATCGGGTGAAATTTCCGTTCTCCATCAGGGCTCTGATGATCGGCTGGAATCTGCTCAATGGGCCGGCCTCGTCCTATCCTGACGATCCACAGAAGTCGCCCGAATGGAACCGGGGACGCTATCTGGTCGAAGGGCCCGGACACTGTGCTGACTGTCACTCACCACGCACAATGACTTTCGGTCTATCAAAAAGCCAGGCGTTTTCAGGGAATGTCGTCAACGGCCAGCGCGCCTATAACATCACTTCAGACAAAAACAGCGGTCTGGGCACATGGACCGATCAGGCGCTCACTGACTATCTCGCAACCGGCCATGCCGATGGTCACGGTACAGCATCGGGTGATATGGCGGAAGTCATCAGCTATAGCCTGCGTCATCTGAAACCCGATGATATTCACGCCATGATTGTCTATCTGCTTGATATAAAACCCCAGTCATCCAGCGATGGCGCAGCGCCGGTGCGCCAGCCCACCTCCGGCGATAGCTCCCTGCCCCAGCAGACAAACGGAGCGAAACTGTTCGCATCGGCCTGTAGCGGCTGTCATCTGCCTGACGGCAGCGGTCGCCAGTCCGCTTTCGCCAGCATTGCCGGAGCCCGCAGTCTGAGCGCCGATAATGGCCGTAACCTGCTCCACGTCATCAGGAATGGCTCGACCCTGATGACAGACAAGGGAAACCAGCCCATGCCCGCTTTATCGGGGGGCAATTACAGCCAGAAAGACCTGAATGACATTGCTGCTTTTGTCATGACGCATTTTACGGAGGGCAAACCCTCGGAACACGCGTTCAGCGAGTTTGCAAAGAAACCAGACTGAGACTCTCGGCTCTCTGGAAGTTACTCTTCCGGAGAGCCGATTTCTGTTTCTGACAGAATCGTTGACTGAAAACAGCTATCAGGCTGCCTGAACTTTCTGGCGCTTACGGTGCGTGATGTAATCCTGCACCGTTGTAAAACCGCTTTCCCAGGCGTTGAGCAGACTTTCAAGATGCTCGCGGCTGTTCACCAGCCCTCGGGACAGTATGACGCCCTCTGAAGAAAGCAGAAACGCGGCAGGCAGTTTGTCGACCTCTAGCACGCGTCCAATGGTCGGATCATTGACAAAGTGATCCGCCTTTATCCCTGACTGCTGAACAAAACGCTGCTGGACCTCGGGCGCATCATCCCCTGCGAAAACCAGATCCACATGTTCTTTCCGGCAGAAATCCTGTGCAATCGGAATGATCTTGCGTGAAACAGGGCATGTTGCGGAGACAAACAGCATAAGCGTCGTCTCTCGACTGCCTGCCGGACTGAAAGCCGCTCCATTCAGCAAACGGAACGGGCCAGACGGACATACGTCGCCCGGCTGAGGGCCCTTCGACCCCGTCAGCGCGCCCGCCGGTGCGATCTCCCGAAAAAGCTGCCTGACCTGACACGTCAGACGCCAGGTCACAAAGAGCGTCGCCAGCAGAACCACCGTCAGAAGCACATTGACACAGATCAGCGCTGTCATCGGTCCGGTTCCTGTCTGTAGGCTTCAGAATGCCCAGATTGCGTCACAGCTGAACCAGAACATGTTGTTGGTGCCATTGTTCGCATAATTGATGGTCGGATCGTCCGTGGGAGACACACGGTTGAAAGGTCTTGTTCCATTCAGCGACTTATCCAGACGCAGTTCCGGACGGATGGTCAGGCTGCCTTTCGGCAGATGCAGAAACTGTGGACGATAGGCCACACCGACCGTCAGTTCGCCATAGGTGGTTCCAGCGGCGTAATCGTAAGGATAGGGCCGCCCCCGCAACTCGTTCACATAAGACATTGTCGAAGTATTGTTGCCGACCACGCCGCCATTATTGTCGCGGAAGATCTCGCCACGGACGTTGAGCGTCAACCAGGGATAGAAGTCATGGGCAAAATAGGCCGTGACGCCGTAAACATCGTCCTGAAGATAATCGTCGTGAAAATACGTGCCGTTGAGAGTAAATGTCGTCGCGTCATTGATTTTGTAGGACGCGATGATGTCGCCGATATATTCCATCTCATGATTGGCGTCTCTGCCGATGGCGTACACGCTCTGCTGTGGTCCGACATAGGCAAGAGCGGAAATATCCAGCTTTCCATCCAGAAGGCCGTTGGACTGGAAACCGAAATATCCTTTCGGACGGCTATTGTTTTTAGCGCCGCCAAATGACGTCGAGTTACCGGCGTTCACACCGAGAATCCAGTCGAAATGGTCCGCCAGATGGACCGTGGCAGTCACACCAACAACTTCGAATGGCACGATGAAGTCAGACGAGTAATTATAGCTGTAGAAAGGACGCTCCAGCGCATCCGTCCCTTCTACGCCCTGCATGCCGTACATCTGCCCGATCTGAAGATCGACACCATCCTTGGTGAACCAAGGAAGATGCGCATCGACGTGCGCCTGTGTAGGCGCGAACTGGTACATGCCGGTGATGGCTCCGTCAGCCATACCGATGGTCGGGTTGAAGCGCGCATCCGAGCCATACAGGACTTCAAACGTGAAACCGAGCCCGTATCCGGCGCCGATATCGGAAACCGGATGGGACAGCGTGCCTGTGATCTGGTTAAGGGTCGCGGTATTGGCGCGATCGACATAGGACTGCGCCCAGTTACGCCCTGTGTGGGTCCAGGGGTTACCGTTGACACCGGCTTCGACAACAATATGACCTTCAAGGTCATCAAACCAGCTATGGCTTCCGGGCGGCTGAAGATTCACGTCCACCTTGGCTGCATCAGCTTTTTCGGCTTCTGTTTCCTCACCAACCAGCGGACGTCCCGACTCTTCCGGTGTGAGTCTCTCCTGTGCAAAAGCTGGCAGAGAAACAAGCTGGAGCGCAAAATACGCACCAATGGAAAGACGGGGACGAAAAACCATACGCGGAACACTCCTTGTCTGACATCATACTGGCTGGTCAGCGACGTCCCGGTATCAAGAAGATTACAGAGATGAGCGACCGTTTTGTTTTTACAGTTTCTTTGCAGTCTTCTGCGCACAGGCCGCCAAAGACCGCTCGAGCGTCTGACCACGCTGCGCCATGAAATCCGGAACGGACAAAGGTTCTCCCCGCCATTGATGAATCTCGGCTGCCGTATAGGGTCGGAATCCTTGCGGCAGACTGGTTCCCGCCAGACGGAACATGACAAAATTCATGACATCGGCGAGCGTCTGATCGTCACGGATGAGCGACATCGACACTCCTGGCACGCGGATCAGGTAGGCGCGTCCTTCCTCCGTGCAGGCGAACCCGCCGACAGCGTTGCGCAGGGTTGGAACGAAACTGTTCCCTGACACACCCTCAATGCCATGACATCCGCCGCAATGAGACAGATAGGTCACGCTGGTGTGGTCAAGCACAGTGGCGTGCTCCACGGAATCCGCAGCATGGGAAATGCCGGACAGGAAGAAGCCGCTTCCTGCGAGCAGCATCAGAACCGGAACAGCCCGCATCATGAGAGCCATTCCGGAAACTGAACGCCGTCGTCCTGCTTTTTCAGGGAACAGGATGCGCAGCATTCAACTTGTTTCGCTCTTCAAGAACAGCCGCGGGCGTCAGGGAAGACGCACGTTCCTTCTTCACCTCATCGGCGGTGAAGGTCGGCGCAGGCTTTACGTCGCTGAGAGACGCAACATAGGTCAGAATGGCCGCAATATTCTCGTCACTCTGCGCGCCGAAAGCCGGCATGTAACCCATATACGGATTACCACCCGCCTTGATCATGCCCGACAGACCATTGAGCAGCACGTGCATCACGTAAGCCTTGCCTTCCGGCGTGGAAGCAATGGTGCCGATACGTCCCTTGAGCGGTGGGAACTGACCGACAACACCCGCTGCGCTGGCCTGATGGCAAAGGCTGCAATTACCTGTGTAAAGCTGCTGTCCGTCGGCCGCGGCATGCGCCGGACCGGAGACGGCCACGCCCCCGGCAAGAAGGGCTGCCGCACTCAGGGAAAAGAGAATTTTCTTCATTATCACTACAATCTGCTTCTGGGGTCTTACGATGCCTTGCCGACCACGGCTGCGGTCGAGCAGTTGTACATCTCCGATGTTCCCGTTCCGAAACACCAGATAATGTCGTTGTTGGCCATCGGGCGATAGGACGGCTGATCGCCATCCGTATTGAGACAGGTCACCTCGTTACAGGAGTCCTGACCACAGCAGTCACGATAGGCAATCATGTAGGAATTGCCATCCTGCGGATTGTAACAGCTGCCGATCCATGAGGTGGGGGACGGCGCGGTTCCCGGCGGGCATGTATGGGTGCCACCACCGCAGGAAGTGCAGAGATTGCCGTCGATGGCGCAGTAACGCCAGTAATCGCAGGCCAGATCATCCTTGGCCTGTGCTTTCGCAGCAAACGGTGACTGAGGTCTGGGCTTCGCGGTCGCCGCATCAGCACGGCTGACTGGCAGCAGCATGAATGCCGGAGCCGCCGCAACAGCGCCACCGACCTTTGTCAGCACATCGCGGCGCGAGGTACGCCCGGCGATCCGCCGAAGAACGCTTTCTGTCAGACGATCCAGCATTGAACCCTGTTTCTTTTCAGACGGCAGCATGAGAAATCACTCCTGTCTCCACCCGCTCGACTTTCGGAGCTACCGGAACAGTGTCCAGCAGGTCCTCGATCTGACGGCGTGTATTCACAATATCCTTGACCCGGATGACGCCGCGCTCATCAAGCAGCACCAAAGCAGGCAGACGGTTGATTTGCAGGACCAGCCCAAGTTCCACTCCCGTCAGAAGCGGAACACCCTGCATCTCAGGGCGGCTGGCCACCATGTCCTGGAGTTCGGGAACAGGACCGTCCCCTACAAACAAAAACTCGAACCCTCTGGTCGCGGCCACATCACGCGCAATGGGAATAACGCGTTTGCAGACGGGGCATTCGGGCGCCACGAACAGGAGCATCTGGTACTGCCCCGGTTGCAGGGCGTCACCGATCATGACCGGCCTGTCTTCCAGCGTGCGCAGAACCAGTCTCGGGACAGTCTGTCCGACATCCAGTCCCGGACGCGCTTCCTGATCGCCAATCGGCGCGGTCCGTTCATGAAGAACACCAATCTGGCGTGCGAGCGCGAGCAGCGTCACAGCAAGGATCAGCACCAGAACCGTCAGAAAGCCCTGCCAGATGAGAAGAGCGACCATCATGCCCGTTCTCCTGCTGCATCACTGAGAGACATATGCGGCAGCACACGCAGCGCCTGCCAGAGCACCCACAGAGCCACGCCACAGGCGACGCCCTCAAGATGGACGCTGACTGAAGGCGCCGCCCCAGCCACCGCAGGCAGCAGGGCTGGCACACCACAAACCAGTGTTCGTAAAACCAGTGACCAGGAAAGCGCCTCGCCTTTCTGACCTGGCGTGCAACCACAGGACAGATCAGTACGCCCCCGCATGACGTTGACACCCATCGCCAGAGCGAAGACCACCATCAGACCTGCAGCGACGACACCTCCGACGCCCTGTCCAACACCGGACAGCAACATCAGGCCGACAAGCGCCTCCGCCACACCGAGCCCCCATGCAACGACCTCAAGAGACCACGCAGGCAGAAGCCGGTAGGACGATAGCGTCCCCAGAAAGAGGTCATGTTCCCGGAGCTTGGATACCCCGGCAACCAGAAACATGATCCCCACACCTCCGGCGCAGAGAGCTGAAACTCCACCCATCATGAGAGAGGCGGCATTCATCCTTCACCGGGCGCAACCGTGAAGATCAGCGAACCGCCAAGGGCTTTCATCTTGTGTACCTGCTTGCCGGTTTTCGCATCAAGGATGTAAAAATCGCCCGTGTCTTCGTCAGTTGTGAACATCAGCGGGTGATCATCCTGTGTCACACCTACCATCGGACTAGGCGTCGGCAGGGGCATGCGGCGAACGCGTTTGTGCGTTTCCGTATCGTAAACCCAGACTTCCGAACCGCCGTCCTTGTGGCTCCAGAACGGTCCCTTGTGCATCAGCACATACAGTTCATGATTGCTTTTGTGCAGCGCTGACATCTGCCAGCCCCCCGGACGCCAGGTCACCTCGAAAGGCTTCGACGAGTCCGGCGCAGCCTTCATGCCGGCACCTTCCTGAAGGGACCATGGCTTGCTGACAACAGCATCCGCACCGAGCTTCGTTTCGTAAACCTTGCCGGTATAGCTGATAAACCAGGCCATACCATCCTTGGTCACAGACGGGCTCTGTTCAAAGATACCGTCGTGATCGGGCTCAAAGAAAGCCGCGCTATGCGTCATGGACGGCTTGCCGTCAGCGCCGATGCTGACATTGGCCAGCGTACCGTCAGCACAGAGCGATGAAAAACCGCTGTTGCCCCAAGGGTAAATCAACGCACAACCCGGCACGTCAACCGTCTGCGTGACCTTATGGGACGCGGTATCCACCACTTCGACCGCACTGCCCGGGCTCATCTGGTAAACATAGACATGAGACCCGTCCGCGCTGATCGCGAGGTTATTGCGCTTGGGCGTGACCAGCGCACGGGATGGAAGCTTTTCGTCAGCGACGATCTTCAGCGTGCTGCTTTCATATTCAGCCAGCAGGTCATTGCGCTCACCGCGATTGCCGCGTTCCCACGTTGTTTCACCAACAAAGAAATGGCTGGCGTCAGGCGACAGAACGACATTGGGGTTGTAGGCGGCCTGCACCATTCCCAGCAGACGTCCCTTATCGGCGTCCACCACGTAGGCGCGGCCATCCTTGCCGTGCTGATACGCCGCATCCACAACCAGAAGCGTATGGGGCGACCAGGGAGCAAGCGTTGCAATATCGCTTTGTTCCGTCTGGGGAATGGGTTCGTCTGCCCGCGCCGAGGCTGTTACTGCAAGAAGAGCGACCCCGCCCAGTAAAGAGCGGAGAATAGCAGCGCGACTGCTCTTCGTATTACGCGAATGCGGGAACGTCATGAGACTCATTTCTATCGGTTTCGCAATGATTCAGATATGACTCGCCCGTCGCATTTCCGCAAGACCAATCGTCGTTATCTCCAATTATTTTCGCCAGAGAAACAGAAACGCCACATCTATAGGTTAATCTGTACAGGTAATATCGAAATATCCGATAGCAACGCCAACATGATCATTTCTCAAGAAAAACCACCCTTCCTAACGAGATATAAATGAATACCCGGGAAACAGCCGCAGCCATCTCATTTTTAATCCGAAATATTCCGACCGTGAATCATACTTTATGCAGACTGGAATCTCCCGCTTTGTAGTCATCACAACAGACCGGACGATCGTGAGGGAAATTTTGCAAACCCGTCAGCAGGGCGCATAATCCCTCTGCTGTAAGGAGCATATCCCGTGCGGCCTGCCGCCGCCCCGGTCTGCTTTAGCCACGTTTCTGTCGAACCCGACAGCATCTGTTCGGGCGTGATGGGAATCATGTGTGTTCACGCCGTGCCTATCGCCCTGATTGCGGTATCCAACGGGACAAGAGGAGTTGTCATGACCGTCGGTCGTTTTCCACTGACACGCCTGCGCCGCAACAGGCAGGACCGTTTCACCCGCAGACTGGTTGCCGAGAACAGCCTTTCCATTGACGATCTGATCTGGCCAATCTTCGTGATGGAAGGCAGCAACTCCGTTACGGACGTTGCATCCATGCCAGGGGTGCAGCGGGTCACTCTCGACAGACTGGCGGCGCATGTTGAAACAGCCGCCAGGCTGGACATCCCCGCACTGGCCCTGTTCCCCATCACTCCCTCCGAAGTGCGTGACGAAGCCGGAACCGAAGCGCTCAACCCTGACAATCTGATGTGCCGGGCCGCCCGCCTGCTCAAAAAAGAATTCCCCGACATGGGACTGATCGGCGATGTCGCGCTCGATCCCTACACCAATCATGGCCACGACGGGATTATCGAGAACGGCTATGTCGTGAACGACAAGTCTGTCGATATCCTGAAGGTGCAGGCGACCAATCAGGCCGCAGCCGGAATCGACATCATCGCACCATCCGACATGATGGATGGGCGCATAGAAGCCATCCGCCGCGATTTGGACGAAAACGGTCTGATCAACACCCGCATCATGTCCTATGCCGCCAAATACGCGAGCGCATTCTACGGTCCGTTCCGTGACGCTCTCGGTTCTGGCGGCCTTCTGAAAGGCGACAAAAAGACCTATCAGATGGACCCGGCCAATTCGGACGAGGCCCTGCGCGAAGTCGAGACGGATCTTCTCGAAGGCGCGGACATGGTCATGGTCAAGCCGGGCATGCCCTATCTCGACATCATCCGACGTGTGCGTGACAGTTTCTCCGTGCCGACTTTCGCCTATCAGGTCTCGGGCGAGTACGCGATGCTGATGGCCGCCATCCAGAATGGCTGGCTGGATCATGAACGGGCCGTGATGGAGAGTCTTCTGGCCTTCAAGCGGGCCGGTGCGAACGGCATCCTGACCTATTTCGCCATTGAGGCCGCGCAGCGCATCAGGGCGCAGTAATCGGGCTTATGTAATCGGGGCAACGTATCGGCAGCCGCAATTCCGTCTGCCGATACTGTCATTTCACAGTGATGAAATCGCAACACTCCAAAAATATAAACACAATAAAAAACACATAATACAAACAAAATCAGTTACTTAAAAATATACAATCTCTGTGACGCTTTTAATCACAATGTAACTACGCTGATACATATGGCATGCAGTTCACCAACGTTCCAACGCTGGTGAAAGCCCTGAACCTGATGATTCGCAAGACCGCTCTTCTGACCTGCCTGACAGCCGCAACACTTACATTTTCAATGATCGACGCAGCCTGCGCGGCTCCCCCCGCAGTCGTCGCCGTCAACAGGGAAATCGGTCTGTCTGTCACGGGTAATTTTCAGGATGTGATCGCCAAGGGCAATCGACAGTACAACAGCACATATCAAGGTTATCATTATACTGACACCTATCAGTCAAATAGTGGCTACCGTGACCACGTCACTGGCTGGACACCCGGATTTCGGGCCGATGCCCAGTATATGTTTGATACAAATGTTCTGAAGCATCTGTATGTGGCCACGTCATTCACTCTGGACAGCGGAACCATCAACGACAGCTATCATTATCATGAGACCGCCGTCAGAAGCGGAACTTCCCCCAACCACTATGGAGCCCGCGACAATGTCGGCTTCAACCGATCGGGCATCAACGTGACGGGTGAGATCGGAAAAGGCTTTCTGCTTCTGCACGACCGACTGCTTATCACACCAGTCGCACAGGGTGGTTATAGCGCCGGAGGTTATGATACATACACGGCTTACGGAAAAGGCTATGTAGGACTGGCGCTTCACATCGACTACGCCATCACTTCAAGACTTGTCATTCGCGGGCGTGCTGGTTGGGCACAGTATCTCAAGATAGGCAACCACTATAATAGCAATGGATACTATTCTGCCAAAGGATCCCGTCCTGAATGGAGTGGTGATATTGCACTCGATTACCGCATGACAGACTGTTTTCACCTGACGGGCGGAGTACGATACACTTACCTTAATTATGGGCACGCAAACCATTTCAATTCCACCCCCAGTTCCTACGGAAGTGCTTACTCCTACTCAAACGACGAAACCGGCTGGCGCAACGGCGTTCAGCTCCGCCTCGGCGTGGCCTATCAACTCTGAGAAAAGAATGAGGACATACCCGGTCTTCAATTGACGGGCGGCATGACTGTTCGTCATTATCCATCACCTGTTCCGGATGAAATTTCCGGAACACGGTGACACACCAGTGCGGGAGGCAGAAGACTGATGACTTTTTCGTCTCGCCACCCGCAGTTTTTCTATACGACCGCTCCCCAGCCCTGCCCCTATCTGCCGGACAGGATGGAACGGAAGGTCGTCACCGATCTTTCCGGCCCCAATGCGGAAGCGCTGCACGACCGGCTGTCACGCGCTGGCTTCCGTCGCAGTCACGCCATTGCCTACGCACCGGTCTGCAACGGCTGTAACGCCTGCGTGCCGATCCGTATTCCCGTGCAGCGATTTACTCCCAGCCGTACACAGAAACGCGTCTTTAAAGCCAGTGCTGATCTGCAGGGCTTTCAGGTGCCTGCAAAGGCAACCGCCGAGCAATTCGTGCTGTTCCGTCAGTATCAGCTTGCCCGCCATGCGACCGGCGACATGGCCAGCATGAATTTCGCCGATTATCGCTCCATGGTGGAGGATACCCCCATCGACACTTTCATGGTGGAGTTCCGCTCGCCGGAAAATCATCTCATGGCGGTCAGTCTGGTGGATACCCTCTCCGACGGACTATCCGCAGTCTACAGTTTTTACGACACGACCGACAGCGCACGTTCTCTCGGCAGTTTTGCGGTCCTCTGGCTGATCGAGCACGCCAGACGACGACGCCTGCCTTACGTCTATCTCGGCTACTGGATCGCGCAGAGCCGCAAGATGGCCTACAAGACCAACTTCCGGCCTGCCGAGATTTTGTCCCGCGGCAGCTGGCGTGACCTCAACGAGCATGACCTCGCCTGAAATCCGCTGAAGTCGGTGCATGAAGACAACCTCGCCGTTACATGAATAACGCCTCATGTAAGGCCACTTTTCTGCAGGAAACCGGGAGAGAGGCAAACAGCGACGTAGCCCCTCACGTGACAGAAGCGGCAACTCTCTCTAATCTTTCGCTTAATTCAGATGCGACCCGTCGCAGCATCGGAGATCAGGTTTTATGCGCATACTTCTCGTTGAGGATGATCCGACAGTCCGTGGTTTCGTCGCCAAGGGACTGACCGAGACAGGCCACCTCGTCGAGCAGGCCGACAATGGTAAGGATGGCCTGTTCCTTGCCGTCAGCGAAAAATTCGATGTGATCATCCTTGATCGCATGCTGCCCGGCGGCATTGATGGACTTCGTATCCTTGAAACGCTCCGCTCGCAGGCAAATGCGACTCCGGTATTGATCCTTTCCGCTCTGGCTGATGTGGACGACCGCGTTGCCGGCCTCAAGGCCGGTGGTGATGATTATCTGACCAAGCCCTTCGCCTTCTCGGAGCTTCTGGCCCGTGTTGAGGCGCTCGGGCGGCGGGGCCGTAACGAGTCAGCGCCCCAGACCAAGCTGGAAATCAATGGTCTTGAAATGGACCTGCTCTCCCGGACGGTGAAACGTGAAGGCCAGAAGATCGACCTCCAGCCACGAGAGTTTCGTCTGCTTGAGTTTCTGATGCGTCATGCCGGACAGGTCGTCACCCGCACGATGCTGCTTGAAGGCGTGTGGGATTATCACTTCGACCCACAGACGAACGTGATTGACGTCCATGTGTCCCGTCTGAGACAGAAGGTGGATAAACCGTTCGAACAACCGCTGATCCATACCGTCCGGAACGCAGGCTATATGCTCCGGGCTGACTGACCTTTTTCAGTGACACGATGAAAGGCCGTGGCTTTTTCAGCCCTCTTTCATCGGTTTTCGCCAGTCGGAATACTGATCGTGCGCGATGGCCTCTTTCCATTCTCCTGCCAGTTCGTGGTGGCTGACTTATGATACCCGCCCCCCCTGAACCTGATGAGCAGGACCTTCCCGAACGTCGTCGTGGATTCAGGCTCCCTCGCCTCTCACTCAAAGCGCTGCGTTACCATATCGGCGGCCTGAGATCGGCTGGGGTGCGCTTTGCCCTTGGCTATGCCGTTCTGTTCTGGGTATCCGCAGGACTGTTTCTCTCGGTCATCTGGTGGGGAACCGCCAGCCTCCTGCAACGACAGGTCGAAGCCTCCGTTGCAGCCGATGCGCGCGCCCTTTCCGAGCGATGGTCGGATGGTGGTCTTTCAGCGCTGGCGCTCACCATTGAGGACCGGCTGGAAGACAATGTCGATGACGACGCACTGTATCTGCTGGTGGACCCGCATGGCGAGCGCATAGCGGGTAATCTGCCCTCCTGGCCGGAAGCCGTTGCCATGAGCAACGTCTGGTACCAACTCACCATCAAGCGTGCCGGAATCCGGGGCGTCGCCGAAGTCCAGTCTTTCGATCTTCCCAAGAATTATCGACTGCTTGTCGGAAGAGACGTGCGCGGACGCTCGACGCTGCGGCACCTGCTCACTGACACCCTGTTCTGGGCATGGGGTATCATTACCATCCTGACATTCGTCGGCGCCTTTTTCGTCAGAAGTATGTTCAGGCGCATGATTTCCTCAATCGCGCGCACAACCTCAGCCATTGCACACGGCGATATGGACCGCCGCGTCCCCCTCTCCGGACGAGGCGATGAAATTGATGAAGTTGCTGAGGCCATCAACGAGATGCTTGATCGCATCAAGCGTCTGATGGACGGCGTGAAGCAGGTATCGAACGCGATCGCCCATGATCTGCGCACGCCCATCACGCGTGCCCGCGCTCAGCTCGAATATGCAGCGCTGCATGCCAAGGATGAAACCACCCTGCGGGCCGCCATTGAAGAAGGCGTCAGTGACCTCGACAATATTACGGCCGTGTTTGAGGCTCTTCTGAGAATTGCCCAGATTGAAGCCGGCTCAAGGCGCTCTGCGTTCGCCACATTCGATCTCATGCCGGTGCTCAGTGATATTGTGGAGCTCTACGAACCGCTAGCCGACGAGCAGGGCAGCAAAATCGTGCTGCGGGCGCCGGATCATCTTCAGTTCTACGGTGATCGTTCGATGATCCAGCAGGCTGTTTCAAACCTCATTGATAACGCCATCAAATTTTCACCACACAACGGCACCATCACCGTCGCGGTCGCCACTGGCTTCAATCCCGCCCCTGGTGATCGGGCCGGTGGACGCATCATCACGATTGACGTCAGCGATCAGGGACAGGGCATGACGGAAGCCGACATGGAAAGAGCGTCCGAGCGTTTCTTCCGTGCCGACGCCGCACGAAATACACCGGGGTCAGGTCTCGGACTTTCGCTTGTTCAGGCCATCGTCCAGCTACATGGAGGCGTGCTCCAGTTTTACTCGCGTAGTCCCGGCCTCTGTGTCCGCATGTATCTGCCGCTTCCAGAAGATGATGGCAAAAAGCAGGGTACTGATATGACGGAGGATTCACAGACTTACCATCTGCAAGACAGGCCCGATCTGTTATTGTCTCAATCATGATACGCATCGGACTTTTAATCGCAGCGCCGATTCTGATTATCGGTCTGTGTGGAGCAGCGGCAGCGCAGACCGGAGATCAGTCCGTTCGCACGCTTTTTGCCGACAAGCCCCTCAACGAGGGAGAGATGCGTCATGATACGGAAGTTGCCTCCATGGTTCAGGCGGCAGAGCGAAGTGAAGCGTCGCCTACTGAAATCGGCATGGAAGTCACATCCGACAGCCGGGACTACTGTTCCCGCCTGATGCGCACGATTGACGAATACAATGCGCAGTCACGCCCTGAAAATGTCATAGAGCTGAGAAAAGAAGGGCAACGCCTTTGCACTCAAGGGTACGTCAGACTCGGCGTTATGCGGCTGAGAGAAGCTCTCGCCATTCTTAAGGGCAGGAATATCCATCAATGATTCATTCAAAACCGTTATACATTGCAGTCTGTGGTATCGCCCTGCTTGGCAGCGTCATCGGCGAAACGTCCCATGCCGCGGCTCCTGCTGAGCCTGACGGCACTACCCGTCTGAACGTAACCGGTTCCGGATCAGTCGATGCCGCTCCTGATCGGGTGACAGCGACTCTGCTTGTGCAGAATGAGGCGGCAAAGGCTGTCGACGCTCAGGCCAAAACCAATGATGCTGCGCATAATGCAGTAGCAAAAGCTGAAAAAATCTCCGGCGTTACAGTCCTGACCGATTCCTACGATGTGTCGGAAAATCGCAAGGACAATAAACCCTCAAGCTGGACAGCCCGACAGACCATTCAGATCAGAGCCAAGGACGCCTCCGCTCTTCTGGATCTGGTCGGCAAGCTTCAGGCCAGCGGGCTGCTGCTGGAAGGCGTGTCCTGGTCTCTCTCGCCTGAGCATCAGAAAGAGTTGTATCGGCAGGCAGAGAAGAAGGCGGTGGATGATCTACGCAGCCGCTCCAGTGAAATTGCTGATGACCTCGGTCTGAAAGTTTCCTCAATCGCGTCGATCTCGGTAGGAGAACCGCTTACAGTGCGCCCCGTGGCTTTTATGGCGCGCGCCGCGATGGCTGCTCCGACCATGCGTTCAGAAGACCAGACGGTTAGCGCCACTATTCGGGCAACAGTTATACTCAAACCGCAATAAACACAGAGGGTTTATTTTCCTCCATTGTCAGGGTCTTCTTCGCAGGCATCCAGAACCGTCTTTCGTGATCTCGTGCAATCTCCAAACCATCCAATCTTTCAGTTGATCGGATCAATGATGGAGCTTCACAGTTCACTGTTCAGCCAGGCAAATTCAGGCTCTGGAGTGTTGGCGGCGTGACCATGCCGCTCTCCTCCAGCCCGGAAATGATGGGGTCGCGCGTTGCCGAGGCATCGCTAACGCCGTCGGCCTCCACCGATGCCCTCTTCCCCAGCCCAAGAAGAGCCATCTCGGTACCTGCTATGGCTCGAAGCTGCTCAGGGCGGTATCCTGCTTTGGTAAATGCCCAGATTACCAGCCAAAGTGATTTAAAGGCTGTTCTCCCCGGGTGTTGCATACGTGGCGCAATCCGCAAAAGCGCGATTGCATTGCGAATGCGCGTTTCAAAATCACCCACTCGCCGACCATTGGTCAACCAGCCTCCGTAGACATGCTTGAACTTCGGATAGTTGTCGAAGCAACCCGTCAGGAAACGCACTTCCTGACGCGGATCGATTCCGTCCTTGGCGAAACTCGCATAGATCGGACCGCTATACAGCGGGCGGACATGCTCCATAGGCACTTCATCGACGATTGCCGCACGGAAGGCCGGGTCCTCCATCAGCATTGTCCAGATGAGATCAGTTCCCCATCCCGTGAAATGCCGCTCGAACATCGGCAGGAGCGTGCGCAGATACGACGACTTGATGCAGCAGGCCATTGATTCGAGAAAATTACTGTATCGCAACTGAAAACCGGGCACGCGCAAGACAATCGCGTGGGAGACGTAGCTATCGTGTGTCATGGCGGGCTGCGCCATAGTCAGATCGTGTTCCACCGCAATATCAAACAGCCTGCTTATATCAGCCGATTTCATCCGCAAGTCATCATCCGGCAGCATGATATAGTCATAATCATCAAGCAGTTCAGGATTTGCTTTAAAATGACGCGCTATACTGTCCCATTTCGTTCCATAGTCGAATACGGTAGGCAGATCGCCATCGAAAGAGAGCGAATGGTCTTTTGCATAGACATTCAGCTGAAGATCCCAGTTGCGTGGCGTTGTGTCATCTGCAATCCATTCGCGATGAAATGAACCCTCTCCGACACGTGCGAGAACCAGAAAACGTCTTTTTCCAGACTGGAACCCTTCTTCGTTTTTCATCAGAAACTCCCGGCATCAGGAACGGAAGACGTTCCGAGGCTTCATCTCCTGAAACTAACGTATATTTAAACCGAAGCGGCTTACGAGAAATTATAGCAGAAACAGGAAGTATTCAGGTTATTCACATCACCGTGTTCCCGTCAGATTCCTCACAGAGTAAGAGAATCCTTTACAGGAAATACATTAGAAAATTGGAGACTGACCCTTCTTCAAAAACGGCCATGATGCGTCTTTTATTGATAAATCAATGACTTCCAGAGGCCATGCGATCCCTAGCAGTGGATCGTTATAGCGCAACCCTCCTTCCGCGCTGGGCGTATAGGCCGCACTCACAGGATAAAAAACCTCTGTATTATCAGTAAGCGTCTGAAATCCGTGAGCGAATCCGGGCGGAACGTACAGCATATGATGATTTTCTGCACTCAGGACAAAAGACTCGTGCTTCAGATAAGTCACGGAATCTCCACGAAGATCCACGATTATATCGGCAATACTGCCTCTGCTGCATCGTATGAGTTTGGCTTCGGCATGAACGCCACGTTGAAAATGAAGTCCCCGAACCGTGCCTTTATTTCGTGAAAATGACATATTATGTTGTATAAAATCGGAAATCAGACCATGTTGGGTGAATTCATCCCGACACATCATCCGGGCAAAAAAGCCACGATTATCCTCTATCAGTTGTGGCTCAATGATCATGGCATCTTTCAGCGTGGTTTCATGAAAGATCACAGGCATCCTCCATGATCGTTTCGCATGGCGCAAACTCCCTCTCCTGCTCGGCATAAAGGCGGTCGATGGTCCTTCCTTCCGGCAGATCAATATCTGCAAAGGTCAAGGGCCGATCACGAGGAACGTGTCTATTAACCATAGAACCTATGGCAAGACCGAGAGGAATAAGCTTTTCCGCTCTTATTGTTTCGATATTTTCAATCATTCCATAGACTTCGAAACCACCGAGCTCGGCAATTGTCTCGCCCGGGACCAGGTCTTTCTTGGCCAGCGCGATAACGCCGACAACCGGCCCATCCTGCGGCGCAAGTGTCGCGTCGCCGAACAAAACGGCGCGCGCCACAGACCCTGGAACTTCAAAATGACACAGATGAAACGGGGTGTAGAAGCAATAATAGAGACCCGGTCCCATCTTGTAATAATTCAGAAAATGACGCTGCTTTACGTCATCCATCGTCCCAAGCACAAAAACACCCGGCCCCGGCCGTGCCCCGATCACGTAATCGACCACTCCAGGTCCCCCCGCCGCAAGATGCGCGTCAAGAAGTGGAGAAAAGGCTTTTGCAACATCTTCCAGCGGCACCAACGGCGTATCAGGATTGCCACCAGAAAAATCGGGGCCAAGCATGCCGCGTTGGGCTACTTTCATACCTGTGCCATTGGCAATCACTGTCTGCTCAAAGGAGATCTTGGTTCCATCAGCAAAGGACGCCGCCATGGCAGGCTGCAGACCCCATTTTTCCGCAAAGGATATCTGCGTGTCCGGAGTGCGATAAGGATCGTATAGTCCCTTGATGCTACCGCACAAAACCGGACGCACACCGATCCCCTTCATGAAGCGAACCAGATTCATCATGACGCCCGGCTGGTCACCATCGCCTGCCGTATAGACGACGTTGACGAGGTCAGCTTTCTTTTTCAGAATAGGGCCAACCGTTCCATCAAGCTCCGCGTTCACCTGAATCAGATGTTTGCCGCCTTCGATCGCTGCCAGCGCTGCTCTGGCAGCGTATTCCATGGAACCAGTCGCCTCGATGATGGCATCGATTCCACTGGCCTGAGCCAGAAGCAGCGGATCGCTGGTGACTACCCGCTGCCCTGACGCAAAAGCATGTTCAAGCGAAGGAGCGTCCGGACACCACACCGGCTCAAGTCCCAGTTCTTCAAACAGGGCTTCACCATGGGCGCGTGTACGGTTGCAAACAGCCACTACGCGCATCCCGGGTGTGGCTGTTTCAATGGTGCGCGCGATGGCCTTCGCCTGCGTCCCCGCACCAATCAGGGCCACTGTCACTGGCCGCCCTTCAGCTTCGCGACGCTTCAATGCCGTATCGACAATAATCATGTTCCGGCTCCAGATTTATTACCATGAAGTTCTAGGACACAGTCGTTTTCGTCAGGACAATATCAATCAGACCAGACTTTCCACGGGGCAGCCCCCGTCGCCCATGTGGCTTCCAGAACCTGCTTGTCTCGCAGGGTGTCCATATTTTGCCAGTAACGATCATGCACAAAGCTCGACAACTTGCCTCGTTCGATCAACCGGCTCATCGGTTCCGCTTCCCATGTCGTCAGATCATCATCGATCAGATCGAGAACTTGTGGTTCGCATACGAAGAAACCGCCATTGATCAATCCACCATCACCGGCCCGCTTCTCACCAAAGCCACTTACGGACATCGCATTGTCGGTAAGCTCCAGCGCGCCAAAACGACCAGGCTGCACTACGGCTGTCAGCGTGCACCAGGCCGCACGCGACCGATGAAACGCCAAAAGATCAGCTATATTCACGTCACTTACACCGTCGCCGTAAGTGAGACAGAACGTGCTGTCCTCAAGATAACGACGCGCACGGAGAATGCGCCCACCTGTCAGGGATTCCAGTCCTGTATCCAGGACTGTGACGCGCCAGTTATCGGTCTGGGCGTCCAGCCAGCGCACATCTCCCGTGCCGAGGTCTATGGTGAAATCGCTGCGCGAATAGCGATAACGCATGAAATAATCTCGTATGAAATCGATACGATAACCGCCGAGAATGACAAAATCAGAGAACCCATAATGAGAATATATCTTCATGATATGCCAGAGTATTGGTCGTCCACCGATTTCAGCCATAGGCTTGGGGCGGACCATTGTCTCTTCACTGAGCCTTGTACCAAAACCACCAGCAAGAATTGCGACCTTCATCTATTTTTTCCTTTTTGCCGCAAAACATTTTTAAAGCGATTACCTTGAAGACAGAGCTGTTTTCAGTTAGTGACTATCAAGGGCAGGATATTCAAATTCAGTAATTACATCGGGGTTGCTCTTCGCATCGCCAGACGAGAGAACGATTAAGTCGTCCGGCAGCCATATGGTTCTCCAGAACTTTCAGTCGTATCAGACTTGAAACGCGAAATTCCTTGTCCTCAAAGCCCATCCCGACCAGACCGGATTTAAGATGAGAAATCGAATCCTCAAGAGTCATCCGGGGCTGGTGATTGGGCGCCAGTGACTTGTACAAACCGAAATCAACCTGATACGATCGGCTATCCACAGCTGAATTTGTGTTTATGTTTAGCGCTGTGCCCGGTAAGGCTTTGGCTACGGCCTCAGCAATCTGACGGACCTTATAATTCCGCTCATCGCTACCTACGTTCACGACCAGATAACGTCCTCCATTATCTGGCGAACGGCTCACCGCCCAGTCCACCGCTCGAGCCATATCGAGCGTGTCAATCAGCGGTCTCCAGGGCGTTCCATCCGAAAGAATGCTAATTTTTCCAGTAACCATCGCAGAAGCGACAAAGTCGTTCAGCACAAGATCCAGTCGAAGGCGATCCGACATACCACAGGCTGTAGCGAAACGCAGACAGGTGACTGTCATGGCGCTGTCAATCTGCTCCAGTGCTTTTTCCGCACCGATCTTGGATTGTGCATAAGTAGTGACCGGATTGAGCGGATCAATCTCCCTGCGGGGACCACCCTTGGCAATTCCATAAATACTGCAACTGGATGCAAAGACGAAGTGTTTTACACCGGCCGCAGATGCAGCCCGAGCCAGGGCTACCGTTGCATTTTGATTGATGTCGAGTGTGACATCCTGAAATCTGTCTCCCATGGGATCATTCGAAATTGCGGCAAGCTGGACGACAGCATCGTAACCAGCAAGCAATCCATCAGAAAAATCCCTGACATCTCCAAAAAACTGGGTATCGAGAGCTCTCTCGGGCAGACGCACAGCTCCTGTGAGGCAATGAGCAAAGTAAGCGTTGTCAAAACCATGTAATATACTTTGAGGCCGTGTCCGCCTTAACTGCGCCGAGATGGCAGGCCCCACGTAACCCATATTTCCGACGATCAGAACTCGCATGTTCGCCTTCTCTCACTCGTATAAAAAGAGCCAAATTTCAATCAGTTACATCAGAAGATCTGCATCCTTCCACCAGAATTATTAACCTCGTAGAAAAACATGCTTATGGCGACACATGAAAATTTACAAAAATTACTTTTGAAACAGGGATCTATAAAAGAAATATTTAAAATTATTATTTATAAGGAAAATAAAATTACTTTACAAAAACAAAAAATTGAAAATTATTTTCATATTACTAGAAAACATCATCAATTTCTGTCATATTTTATTTTCTCTTATGATTACCTCAGAAAGCGAATCCATATATTCTTCACCTTTACCTGTTTTTATTTATTTTTAAGAATAACCGGATATGCGGCTAAATTACACATAAAATAGGAAGCATGTCATCAAAAATGTAGCGAATAACACTATAGAGGGATATCGCACCGCATACTGAAACAGCATACAACTTATTAATTTTATTGAATAAAATTAATAAGTTAATTGATTTTAACAAATAATGAAACCCGTTTTTTGCAAAATTTATCAGATATTCAGCACGGATTCTTGTGATCACACTCTCTATTTCGTGATCGACCGACCACCTTATCGACATTCCTTTTTTAATATAATTACGCAACTGTAGGGTATAACGTCTGAATGAAATTGCTGTTCTTGTAGTGTGGACTGGCTATTCTTCTTTCTTTAAAAGAAAGGCGATCATGATGATGGCTGTGCATGACGCGATCCGTCATGAGCTTGCCTTTATTTGATCTCGTCTTTTTTGTAATAACACTTCGTCTGAAGACAATAATGATCGCTCGTATAGTGGGAATAGGAACATGCGTGCAGGCAAGAGCAATGCGACCCTTGCCGCGCATCCTATGGCTGCGGTTCCTGTGGCTATCGGATCGGTATCGTGGATTTCGCTGTGGGTGTTTTGAGGATCGCGCTTGCCGTCATACGACGCTCCCATGTGTATAGCGTTGTACAGGTTCTGCGCTGTGGGCTTACTGGTCATTGAGGGCTGGGACGTATTACGTAAAAAGCTTTTCACTCACGGATTGTTTTAACATCAAGCTTTGGATTTCTGAGGACTTCTGCCATCTTGGTCTTTATGTGGATGAACAATCACGATGGCAGGATTCAGCACTTGCCAGACTGATGACCAAAACAGGAATGTTCGAATCGACATTAAGAAAACAGTGCAGGATGGGATGACATGACGACAGACATCGCTATCGTTCGACTGTATATTACCTGTAAATATATAACCTTTTCTTATACTGGCATTCCCGTCTGTCGCGCCACCTGCCATCAGACTGAAAGGCATCTGAGAAACGATCTCTCTGCTGTGCGTGTCGCAACATGATAGTGTTCGGTCTGTCGAAGACGGGCGAGACCAGACCATGCCGTCATCAGCATCAGACCTTCGTCGTTGGAAGGAATGAGGCAAAAGTAATCCTGATAGCCCGCCGCAGTCGGGTTATACGGTTTGTCAGCCCATGATAGCTCATGATAGCTCATGATAGCTCATGATAGCTCATGATAGCTCATGATAGCT